>PVKM010022580.1:0-21734 GCA_004027735.1 Carollia perspicillata
TTTTTTAAAGTTACCCAAGATTAAATGTAAAGAGAGAATCCTAAAAGCAGCAAGAGAGAAGGAGACAATTATCTACAAAGGAGTACCCATAAGGCTTTCAGCTGATTTCTCAAAAGAGACCTTGCAGGCAAGAAGGGGCTGGAAAGAACTATGAAAGTCAAGGACCTACATCCAAGACTGCTCTATCCAGCAAACCTCCCATTTAGAATGGAAGGGCAGATAAAGTGCTTCCCAGATAAGGTCAAGTTAAAGGAGTTCATCATCACCAAGCCTTTATTATATGATATTTTAAAGGGACTTATCTAAGAAAAAGAAGATAGAAAATATGAGCAATAAAATGACAAAAATTCACAACTATCAACAAATGAACCTAAAAGAAAAGAAAAACAATGAAAACAAAACTAAGCAAACAACCAGAGCAGGAACAGATTCAGAAATGGACATCACAAAGAGGGAGTTCAGTGGGGAGGAAGAAGGGAGGAATAGCAGGGAAAGGTACAGGGAAGAAGAGGCATAACTGGTAGGCATAAAATAGATGGGGAGAGATCAAAAATGGTATAGGAAACAGAACTCAAAGAACTTATATGTACAACCCGTGGACATGAACTAAGGTGGGGGGAATGCTAGAGGGTTGGAGGGACAGGGTGGAGGAGGGATAAAGGGGAAAAAATTGGGAAAACTGTAATAGCATAATCAACAAAAACTACTTTTAAAAAGTTTAGAAAAAAAGAAAGAACTAAGTACTGTATGTGTCAAAACAGCCACACAAGAGACTATGATGGAGCCATTTAAAAGAAAGCAGTAGCTCTTGACCTGACCGGTATGACTCACTTGGTTGTACATCGTCCTGCAAAGTGAAAGGTCTGGGCACATGCCTGGGTTGCCGGTTCATGTTCCTGCTCCACCCTACTGGTCCAGGTGCGTAGGAGGAACAACCGATCAAAGTCTCTCTCACATCAATGTTTCTCTCCCTCTCCTTCTCCCTCCTTTCTCCTCCCTCTAAAAAGTAAAATAAGTAAAATCTTTATTTAAAAAAAAGCAGAAGCTCTTTATGAAAGTATACCTCCCAAATCTACTGTTAAAGCAAAAATACAAGGTATAGAACACCGTATAGTATTATGTTGTGTGTGTGTTTTTAAAGGGGACTAGATAGCATATATAGTGTATATATTAGTATATGCACATTAAAATCTGGGGGACACCCTGGAAGCTGTTGATAGTGGTTGACTTTGGGGAGGGAAGTTAACAATCTTAAGTAAGAAGGAGGGTGACTCTTTAACGCACACAATATGATACTCTTTAGATATTTTCCAACCTTGTGTGTGTTATAATTATATCACACACATCTTCCACATTATTCAAAACAAGCGTAAGTTTAGAAATAAGGCTAATCCCTATGTTGACCACTACCCAAATTACAAATTATGTTTTCAAGTAGAATATAAATTAAGTTCTTAACAAGGGAGGACTTTGATCATAAATGAACAAATATTGTATGATTCCACTTACGTGAGGGACCTAGACTAGGCAAATTCTGAGAAACAGAAAGTAGAATAGAGGTTACCGGGGGCTGGCAGAGGGGAGAATCGGCAGTTGGTGTTTAATGGGTCTAGTGTTTCGTTCCGTTTGGGTCTAGCTTTTCGTTCTGTTTGGGAAGATGAAAAAGTTCTGGAGATGGATGGTGGTGATGGTTGCACAAAAATGTGAATGTGCTTAATAGCACTGAAAAGTACACTTAAGAATGGTTTAAATGGTAAATTTTATGTTGTATCTTTTGCCACAAAGAAAGCAGTTAGGGAGGACCAAAAAAATAGAGGCTTTGATGTCAGATTGTTTGGGTTCTAGTCCTTGGTTCTGCCACCATTTGGCTGTGTGTACTTTTGATCAAGTGCATGTACTTCTCTAAGCCTCAGACTTCCCACCAGCAAATGGGGCTGGCAGAGAGCCCAGCTCACAGGAGTCCTGCAAGGGTTAAGTAACTTTACCCATGTGCCGCTGGGACTATTATGGGAGGTCATGATTAGGGTAGTAGGAAGGCTAGAACAGCCACTGGACCAAATATTAAGACCAGCAGAGTCAAAGGCTGTACTTTCAGGGATCATTTCTATAGTTCATTACTAGAGAAGTTTCTCTGAACGTGTAGAGCACCTGAAACCATGAGAAGGAGGCACAGTGTTAAAAAAAAAAAAGACCACCACATTCAGGTGGGACAAGTGGCTAGTGAGTTTGTAAAGCATCATCTATCAGGGGTGTCCAAACTTTTGGTGTCTCTGGGCCACATTGGAAGAAGAAGCGTTTTCTGGGGCCACACATCAAATACATTGCCACACATAATCACAAAAAAGTCTCATAATGTTTTAAGTAAATTTACGATTTTGTGTTGACTCACATTCATAGCCATCCTGGGATGCATGCAGCCTGCGAGCTGCAGATTGGACACCCATATTACTTTGTATTTGCAAAATTTAAAAATTATGTGTTTCCTAATGTAACTTACAAAATGCAGTGTCAGACAAAATTTTCTTGGCTGTTGGGAATACACAAAAGTTGCAGCGATTCTTAACCGGAGGCCTGCTAACCTACAGAGCAATTTGAATCCTGGCTCTGTCACTTATTGGCTGTGTGACCTCAGGAAAATTACTTAACCTCTCTGTGCTTCTGTTTTGTGGTGGGGGGTCCATTTATAAACTCAAGATGATACAAACACTTACCTCATTAGGAGTGTTATAAGAAGTAAATGTGTCAAGTGCTTAGAACAGTACCTGGCACACAGTAAGTCCTAAATAAATGTTTGTTAAATTAATTGAAATAAACCTGAAAGTCTTAGCAATTTTGTTTTTTAAAAGGAATTCATTTTTTTCAGTACAGAGACAGTGTTCTAGCCAAGACATAGTCATGGGGCTAAGCTGAACCTGCAGGACTTCTCAGGGGTGGGTTTACTGGCAGGTGGCTTGGGGAATCTGAAGTGAGGTAAGGGGTGCCCAGCTGAGGGGGAGCAGTAAGAGACTGAGGCTCAAGGGTTTGGGAACTTGCCCAAGAGGTCACACAGTTATAACAGAGTGTGAATTCAGCCCCCACTTTCTCCTCCTCCCCTGTGCCTCTCTAACTGGGAATCATGGCTGGTGACTTGCAGACCTCCAGGACAATTCAGACAGCCTTGCTTCCTCCTGTTGTTCCAGAGAGCTCACTCTCAAGCAGAGAGATCTGGAAGGAGGGCTATGATGCAGGAAGTCAGGTGCCCCCCTCTTCAGGAGCTACATCTGATCTGGCTCCATCAAGGGCCTTAAGCAAGGGCTGGGCTGCAATCTCCCAAAATGAGCCCCCCCCACCTCAAGCTGATTCCTGAAATTCTGTTGTGGATCTTGCACCTATGTCTACGTGTGAAGTTTGTTGATTTTCCTGGTCGAAAGGCACCACCCCCAATTTAGGAGGTATCACCTTTGTCTTTTCTCAGTGGTTTGCAAGGGAGTGAAAATAATTTGGATAGAGCCCTGACTAGTGTGGCTCAGTGGATTGAGTGCTGGCCTGCAAACTGGAAAGTCTCCAGTTCAATTCCCAGTCAGGGCACATGCCTGGATTGTGTGACAGGTCCCCGGCTGGGGGCATGCAAGAGGCAACCAATCACTGATGTTTCTCTCCTTCTCTTTTTCCCTCCCTTCCCCTCTCTCTAAAAATAACAAACAAACAAACAAATAAATAAGAATTTGGATAGAGGCTTTAGGAGTTTGGTCAGTGAGAGAGGCCGCGGAGAACTTTCAGCATCCAATGCTGTTGACCTGAGGGCACCTTTGAAGGACTGTTTTAGACATTGGGGTGATATAAAATGTTTAGAAGTGTGGCTGGCACAGGGTTCGTGCTCCCTAATGGAAGAAGGGGCTACTTACTGGGCCAGTGGGTCCCTGGAGAGACAATTCCAGTCCTGAAAACATTACTGCCAAGGTTGAAGGGTTTAACCGCCACCCCCCACCCCCCAGATTCCATAATTTTTCTAAGGGAATTTGTGTTAACAACTAAGAGTTTGGTGCCCTGGCTGGTGTGACTCAGTGGATTGAGCAGCCAGCCTGCAGATCGAAGGGTCGCTGGCTTGATTCCCAGTCAGGGCACATGCATGCCTGGGTTGCAGGCCAGGTCCCCACCAATTGCAGGAGGCCATCAATTGATGTATCTCTCCCACATCAATGTTCCCTCTCCCTCTCTTTCTCTCTCCCTCCTCCTCCCTCTAAAAATAAATAAGTAGAATCTTGTAGAAAAAAAGAGTCTGGGAGTCAGACAGGCTGGAATTGGAGCTCAGCTGTGTGACTGCAAGAAGACACTGAACCTTTGAACCCCAATCCTGGCCTATGGACAGGGACGATGCTAGTACCTCCCTCAGGTGCCTGCTGAGGTATCAGCAAGCTCAGGGCACACCACCTGAGCTCAGTGGCTGCTGGCAACTGACCCCCAGCCACTGATCCCACCTGTCTCACTGCTCTGATTAATTCTATAAATGCTGCTTTGTCCTTGCCCCACTTGAAGAAAGGATTGAGGGTGGAGCCACGGGAGGAGAGGCCTGGGGCTGAAAGACACAAACACGTGCCCCGTAGAATTCAGAGAAAGTTTAAAGATGGCAATCAGGGCCTGGCTGTGTGTGTGTGTCAAGGGAGGGGTGATGGTCAAGAGGAGAGCAGACTGGGTTTGCAACTTGCTGGCCATTAGAGCGGGAGCCTGTCCAACACCAGAAGACAGATGATTCTCTGGCCAAGGGGTGCTAGGCAGGTGCTTTAAGCACAGAAGGCAAAGCATGGGGGGGAGCAGTATAGGGCCCATTTCCCTGCATCAGGGATTATTAAGGGATTGTTTCCTGAATGCTGCAACACTAGTTCACAGGAATTTAAACTCTTAGAGAACAAAGATTTTTTTTCTGTTTTTTTCACTGCTTCACTCTGCAGCCTTAGTTCCCTGTAATGCTCAATGAATATTTGTCAAACAAATGAGTGGTGAATGGCTGCATGGATGAGTGCCAGCAGTGGTGAGCAAGCCACATGTCTCAGCCCCCAGGAGACTCCTTAGCACCCTACCCTGAGACACACTCTCCATCCACATTTGGGCTGCTGAACTTCCACTGGGGCCCACCAATGGCGCCAGGCCTGAGGTGGGTGATCATACTATTGAATAGTATGATCTAGTTGGCTGAACCCCTGACCTGAAGACCTCTCTCCCTGCCACATCTTGTTCCTTCCCAGATGTGTAGCCACTGCATGTTGTTTTGTTTGCTTATACACAGTGATGAACAGACTCAGCCTCTGATAAAGTTTACCAAATAAATGCTGATGGGGCGCATGTGGCTTTCTCAATAATAATAACAGTAATAATAATAATAATAATAATAATAATAATAATAATAATAATGTGTTTTTAAGTATATGCTACCTACCAGGCACATGTGTTATGTTATGGGATTCTTTCTGCAATCATGAAGGTGAGGTACAGATATTCTCCCCCAGGGACACACAGAGAAACTAAGCTCTTTCACAGCACCATCTCGCTGTATACCTCCAACAGTCCAGTCAAACAGTGCATGCAATTGTCTGCATTTTGCAGATAAGGAAGCAGTCTCAGAGAGGTTAAGTAACTTGCTGAGGTCATACAGAGCTAGCAAATGGTGGGGCTGGGATTCTAACCCAAGCAGAGCTCATTCTGCTCACCCTGCCTCTCAGTTGCCAGGTGTCATCTGAAAGGTGACTATGAAGAAGAGAGGAAAGATTTACTACATGACAGGGCTCTTGAAGGCCTTGGTCCACCTGTGGCCACAGATAAAGTTTCAGCTGTTCACTCCCTCAAGATCTGCCCTGAGTCACTGTATGGGTGAAGATCCTAATTGTCCCCAACAGCGAGGCCACGCCAGCACCCCTCTTGCATGTGGCTATGGGCAATATCCCCTCACCTTCCAGGACACCAGATTCTCAGCTTCCATATCTCCCTGGGGGCCTGGGAGATGGCCATCTACAGAGCCTGAGGCCAAGGCTCAGAACAGCCAAGCTGGATTTCAGAGGCTGGCAAGAAGCAGGAGGCAAGGGAGAAAAACTTTACCCTTTCCCTTCCTTGTCTGATTCACACCTTTCACCTAGTGTTTAAGGAGGAAGGTTTCTTTTCACTTCATCTTAGCCAAAAGGTCTAGAAATGGTGGGAGAAAGGTTTATTCAATAAACCCCAATGCAGTGGAACCCTCTCTGGAAGTCTAAGGCACAGGGAGCCCAGCTGAGCCAACACTAATAGAAAAAGGCATGGTGAGCCATGTTTTGCCTGTTATCTCATCTAATTTGCACAACCCTATCAAGTAGGAACATGATTGGCAACATCATGATCATCACTGCCATCATCACCACTATTATCACCATCATCCCCATCCCCATCCCCATCACCCCCATCAACATTATTACCCTCACCATCACCACCAACATCATCATCACTGCCATCCCCATCATCCCCACCACCTCCAGCCGCAATATCATGGATATGACTTCCCAGACCCAAGGTCCAACCTGCAGATTGTAAGACAGACCCAGAAGACATGACACATCCATCCTCTAGAAAGCTTAAGAGTTTGGGCTCTAGAGTCTGAAAGGTGAAAATTCGATTCTTAGCTTTGACACTTTCTAGCTGTGTGACTTCAGGGAGGTGACCTGAGTCTACATCTGTAAAATCAGGCTGATCACAGTCCCTGCGTCATGGGGCTGTGATGAAGGTCACAGGAGCTGGTGCATGCAAAGCACTGGGCCCGGCTCAAATCGTAAAAGGAAACAAACACAGGAGAACACTCTGGGAAGGGGAACAGCAGTTAAGGGGAGAGCCTGGGACATTTGGTGGGGAGCTCCCAGCAGCTCTGAATGTTGAGGGGCAGGTGCTGCCCAGCCATTGTGAGAACAGCATAGGGGGCCAGCACAGGGCAGCTTGGTGGTAGGACTGAAGAGATCACTCAAGGGCCCATTTTCCCCCCATAAAAAGCCAGGGTGTGGAGGGGTGAGAAGGACAGCTATCGCCTGGAACAGGGATAAGAGTTCAGAGCTGGAGCTGCGATCTGTCCAGTCTGGGTGAGGTCAGGGAAACAGGATCTTTTTCCACGCTGGATGGAAGAGGTTCCAGCAAGAGCCAGCCACTCCCTCTCCGGACCCAAAGGGTTTTCTGAAGCTACCCAGTCCTCCACCATCCATGGTGCCATTTCCTTTTGGGCCCCTCCCCCTTTTTGATGATAGGTTTCTGAACAGCAATAATGGTGGGTACCTAAAGTAAATCCTACATCAGTCAACCCCGAGCATTTCACTTCCAGTCTCCAGGGCTGCCACGAACAACTGTGTGGGTTGTGTGCTCCACAGCTCCAGGGGTGTCATTCATGCAGAATACATTGTGAATGGTGTCCCCTAGAGTTGTGCGGTACACAGCCCTGGCGGGAAGCTCTGTGAGCCTCCTTCTTCCTGGAGACTGTACAGAATAGATCTTGGGTGCCCCAGATCTGGCTGCATTCAAGGCAGAGAAGACTGAGCAACAACGTCTGTCAATCATGACAGAGAGAGCCTTGCTGTCCAAGGCTTGTCATTGAAAAGGTCGTGCCTGGGGATTGCAGTGCCTAGTGATGGGGATGGATTACTGATTGTCCTTAACGTAGATTATTGAGAGACAATGTTGCATAGTGGTTATAAGAGCAGGCACTGGAGTCAGGCAGACATTGGTTCAATTCAGCTCTAATATCTTCATTGTGTGACTTTGGGCAAATCACCTGACCTCTCTGTGCCTGTTTCTTCATCTAAAAAATGGGTTTATAATAATGGGCATGGGAATATCCTAGACCTGCCTCTCAGGTGGAGCTACTGTGAGAAGGAAAAAAATGATTCAGGTAAAGCTCTAAGCACAGTGCACACTGGGTAGTTAAATGGTCACTTCAGTTAACAGCCAGTGATATCACCAGCCAGGGTGGAGGGGCTTAGACTAGCCCATTGGAAGGCAGCTCCCTGAAGTCCTGCCAAGGCAATGAAGGATTTGGTCCAATCTCAAGTCTTTGGCCCAGGGCCAGATCAAGCTAGTGCTTGATTGGAATCTGTCAACATAGCTTTTTCATAATCAGGTGCTATTACAGTTTCAAAGATTGTGTAGGGGAGAGTGTGCAGGCAAATGATGGGAAGGAAAAGGCCTGCAGTCCAGGTTTCCATGCCCTCAGTTCATTCCTCTAAACCAGAGGTAGGCAGTCTGTAGCCCCCAGGCCAAGTGCAGTCCTCTACCTGTTTTTGTGCAACCTATGAACTAAGAATGGTTTTTCCATGGCTGGTAAAAAAAACAAGAGAAACATAATATTCTGTGACACATGCAAATGACATGAGGTTCAAATTTCAGGATTCATAAATAAAGTATTGAAGCACACCCACACTCCATCACTTAATACTACCTGTGGCTGCTTTTGAACTACTGTGGCAGCACATAGCTGCCACCAAAACCATGTGGTACACAAAGCCTAAACTATTACTGCTTGGTCCTTCACTGAACAGTTTGCCGACCCCTGCTCTAGCACATGGTTCCCAAACTCTGCTGCATGTTGGAGTTGCCAGGAACTTTTTTTAAAAGAGGTTGTTTATTTTATGTATTTGTTTTTTTATTTTTTATTTTTTAATTCTCACCTAAGGACACACTTAGAAGGGAAGGGAGGGAGATAGAGGGAGAGAAACATCAATGTGAGAGAGAAACATGGGTCGATTGCCTCTCGTACACGCCCCAACCAGCTATGGAACCTGCAACCTAGGCATGTGCCCTGACTGGGAATTGAACCCACAACCTTTCAGTTAATGGGGTGACACTCCAATCAACAGAGCCACAATGGCAAGGGCTACCAGGAAGTTTTTAAAAGCTTAATGCTCAGGTCATGTCCTAGACAAAGTAAGTCAGCCTCTCTGGGGGTTGAGTCAGGCATGAGATCCACTATGCAGCTGAGTTTGGGAACCTCTGTCATAGCCCCTACTGTGTGCCTCCTGCCTCACCTGGGAGGGCTGAACCAAGCTCAGAAAGCTTGCCCAGAATTTAAACACCTTTTTGCTCCAAGGCCTGTGGGCAGGGTTGCAGGCTGGCCCCTATGGGCCTTATTTTGTATGACCCACACAGTAATTTTTTTAAAATAAATTTGCCTCTTTTTAAAAAGATTTTATTTATTTATTTTTAGAGAGAAGGGAAGGGAGGGAGAAAGAGAGGGAGAGAAACATCAATGTGTGGTTGCCTCTTGTGTGCCCCCTACTGGGGACCTGGATTGACCCCAGGCATGTACCCTGACTGGGAATCGAACCAGCAACCCTTTGGTTCACAAGCTAGTGCTCAATCCATTGAGCCACACCAGCTAGGGCCCATGCAGTGATTTTTAAAGCCGGAAATTTCACTATGGCACCTGGGTTTAGATACTCTTGAAGCCCCCAATTCCAAGTAGTAATAATCCTCTGGATCTGACTCGGCTTCATTGTTTAACATTCATTGCCTGCTTGGTCCCTGAAAGCATTTGAGTTCAAGTGCCCTGACTTAAAAGTAAGGAAGTCTAGCCCAGCACACTTCAAATTTTAACATGCACATGGGTTCCTGGGGGCTTAGATTCCAATTCAGCAGGTCAGGTGGGCCCACATGTTATATCTCTAACAAGCTGCTGAATGATGCTGATCTGGAGGGCCTGGTACTTTGAGTAGTTAGGCTGTAGACTACGGTTCTCAAACTTTGGTATGGCCCAGAGTCTCCCAGGGGGCTGTTCAAACTCAGTTTCTGATTCAGGAGGCCTGGCATGAGACCTGAGGATGAGCCTTTGTAACAAGTGTCCAGGCGATGCTGCTGCAGCCTGTCAGGAGCCAGACTTTGAGAACCACTGCTCCAGGCTGTGTGCTTGACCCACTGGCTCACACCTAGGGTAGGGGCTCAGAGGTCTCCCAGACAGCAGGGTCTTTATTCCATCCAACAATGTCAGAAGCTCAGCTGTTGACAAGGGAGTCAGGTCTTTCTTGGCTTCTTCAGTCAACTGTCTCTTTGACCAGACCCAAGCAGTTTCTTTCAAGTTCAAACCCACAATTTAAAGACAACTGGAGCCTGGAGATGGCAGGATTTTCTCCCCCACGGAGGCCTCACATTAGATACTACAGGTGGCACTGCTCAAACAGATTTGAACCCCAGATATGGGGTTTTGGGTGGGCCTAGGCCTCCAGCCAGAGAGCAGGCAGGAAGAGGCCACACCCCAAAGATAGCTGTGGCTGCTGCAGCTTCAGGAGCACTGGCAGGGCCCTCTTGAGGGTCAGACTGGGCCCAACGCCATCCACTGCAACTGCCTTGAACAAGAATGACCACCCTGGCCAGGACCGGTTTCCCAGAGTCCTTGAACCTGAGAGTGCTGGCAGCTGGATCTGGATGACTGAACTAGCGTTGATCAGAGATTATGCATTATTTAATTCTCTTCCTGGACCCTTCCGGGCAGACTGGCTGCCTCTCAGGGGCTCTGAGTTGGCTCAAGAAGCACCTGCCCATTGGCCATCCCAGGCAGAGCCATGTGACAGGACGGCATGGGCCTGGCCCCTGAGGTAGGGAGGCTTGGGCAGCTCTTGTGCAAGCCCCAGCCCTCCACTCACCAGCGGGGTGACCTTGGGCAGCAGCTGCTCTGTGGAGGGGCGATGATGACACCTTGCAGGACTGACTGGAGGATTAAATGAGATGGTGTGTGGGTAAGGTGCTGAGGCAGCATCTGGCACACCTTAGGTGCTCAACAAATGGTGGCTGCTGCTATTGACATAATAATAGATATTAGTTATGATTATTTAGTTATGTGAACTGCTCTACCCCAGCCTCCCTCCTATTCTCTGCAGCCTGGTAGACAGAATAGCTTGCTTATGTGCAAAAAAGTACCTATTTGGCCGCAAATAATCAACTCCTATTTAAGTGCCTACTGTGTGCTGGCCATGGTTCTAGGCCAGTAACGTTCAGTATAAATATAACACAAGCCCAAGTCTGACCCACATAAGCAACTTCAAATTTTCTGAAAGCCACGTTTTTTTTAAGTGGCAAGAAAAAAGAAACAGGTGAAATTAATTTTAATAATATATTTCATGGAACCCCTATATTCAAAATATCACCACTTGAACATGTCATCAATATTAAAAATTATTAATGAGATTTTTATGGTCAACACATCTTTTTAAAATTTTAATTGTGATAAACAATTTAAAAAACAGAACAGAATTTACCATCTTAAACATTTCTAAGTGTACAGGTCGGTGATGTTAAACACATTCACATTGCCTTGCAACCATCTCCACCATCCATCTCCAGAACTTTTCTTAATATCTTCTGCTTTTCTCTTTCATACAATGTCTTTGAGGTCTTGACAGTGTTTTACACTGAGGGTACATCTCAGCCCACCGAGTGGCAAGTCTATCACTAAGTAGTTGCCACATATGAGTAGTGGCTTCTGTGTTGGACAGAGAAGTTCTGCTGGGGCAAACATGGGGATGAGGGGCCAGCACACACCCACAGAAGATTTAGAAGCCTAGTGGAGGGAGACAGATGGGAAACACATGAATAGATCAGATGGTCTCTGATGGTATATTGGTGCTACAGATTATAAATAGGGCAATGGGCTAGGGTGCTCCAGGGATGGGGGGTCAGGGTGAGTAGCATCTGAGCTAAGACTTCAAAGAAGCAGCCAGCTCCATGAAGATTTAGGGTGGTGGTCCTCAATTCTGCCCATGCATCACATTCTTTGTGGAAGTTTAAAAATATGTATATAGACACCAGGCCCCATATCAACCTGCAGAGTCAGAATAGCTCAGCATGAGGCCCAGCATGTGTGTATGTGTATGTGTGTGTTAAGAGCTCACTTGAGCCCTGGCTGGTGTGGCTCAGTAGATTAAGTGCCAGCTTGCAAACCAAATGGTTGTTGGTTTGATTCCCAGTCAAGGGCACATGCCTGGGTTGTGGACCAGGTCCCCAGTAGGGGGCACACAAGAGGCAACCACACACTGATGTTTCTGTCCCTCTCTTTCTCCTTCCCTTCCCCTCTCTCTAAAAATAAATAAATAAAATCTTTTTTTTAGAAAAAGAGTTCATTTGAGGCACAGCCATAAGAGCTGTGGCAGCTGATGAGGACCAGTGATGAAATGATCTTGGCATTTGGGAGGAGCAGAATGAGGAAGGACCAGGGTAGGAGGGGCATATGGAGGGGAACAGTGGCCAGACCTCACCAGCCCTTGAGACAATGGTGAAGAGTTTGGGTTTTATTCTAAGTGTGCTAGAAAGTTTTTGTGGGACTTGTCACAGGAAAATGCAAGGTCTTCTGGACAAAAATTTTGGACACTCTTTGCCAATGGCAAATAATAATAATAGTTTTAAGGTACCATGTATTATTGCCTTTAATCTGGTAATGGGGAAGGATTTCCAAGGTGGGTGTTTACATATGAAATATGGGAGTGTGTTTCCATAGAAGGGTATGGAATCTGTTGGTTGGGGGGTGGGGGATGACAGGCTTACTGACCTGGTCTTCCCAATCTCAGACTCAGGAGGGAGTCCTCCAGCCTCCTCTCTTCTCACCCCTATCTCACCCTAATGCCTATCGGTTCCTTCTCTTTTGACAGCTTTTATTAGTCTGCTCAGGTTGCTGTAACAAAATACCACAGACTGAGCAGCTTAAACAACAAAAACTTGTTCTCTCACAGTTCTGGAGGCTGAAATCCAAGGTCAAGGTGTCTATTGAAAGCTCTTCTTGGCTCACAGTTGGCCTCCTTTCTGTTGGTCTCTCATAAGGTCTCTCCTCCGAGAGGGCACATCCCTGGTGTCTCTTTGGGTGGCCAAACATCCTCTCCTTATAAGGAAGCTAGTCAGATTGGATTGGGGTGTACACTATTGGCCCCACTTAACTTCATTATCTCCTTAGAAACCCTGTCTTCAAGTGTAGTCACATTCTGAGGTCCTGGTGTTTAGGGCTTCAACATATAAACTTGAGGGCAAGGACACCATTCAGCTCTAAGTGACAGGTGGACAGAAGGAAACCAGGTGCTTTTCTCACCCCACAGCTGCCCCCCCCACCACACACACACAAGCAGCAGCCATATTTGGATGTTTAAGTAAAAGGCACCTTCCAAATGGAAAGGTTTCCAGCCTCAAAACCAAACTAATGAACACCAGCTGAATTTCAAACCTGCCTCCAGCCCTGAAGGTCATACATACTTACAGAACACCTACTGTGTGCAAGTTTCAAGCTCAAGCATCAGGAAATCTGTCCTGGGATCTCTTCACCCAGTAGGACAGATTACAGAGGGATATAAATAACCATGATGTGAGGCACATGGGAGCAAATAAAATAGGAGCTGGTCCACAGAAAATATCATGGGGCTACAGGGATGGGAGGAGGAAGGGGGAAGATAACTCTGGTTCAGTGGGGACTGGGAAATGAAGTAGGTACTATTTTCCCTCATTTTACAGCTGGGACAACCAGGGCACAGAAAGGGTAAGTCAATTCTACAAGGTCACACAGAAAATAAGTGGCAGCTAGGATCTGAACCCAGGTTCTTAAGCATTACCCCATTTTAAAGGAGAATGAGGGGAATAAAAGGAGACATGTAGGTTGGGGCCACACTGAAAGGTGTCTTGAACACCAGCTAAAGCTTTGGCCTTTGTTCTGCAGACACGGGGAACGGTTGAAAGTTTCTGACTGCAGTGTGCTGTGGTGACAGCTGAGCCTCTGGGAAGTGCAGCACAAAACCCGAAGCGTTCATTTACTGAGCTGGGAAATTCCCCTTCCTGCACCGTCTTTTCTAAATTGCAGGTACGTAAGAAAACTTCCCAGCCACCTACACATTTTCATCTTTCTTTCCCCAACAAGGATAATAATAGCCAACATTTACTCAGTGCTATGCTAAGAGATTTAAGTGCATTATCTCATTTTAATCCTCCCCGAAAATAAAGGCCCAGGGAGGGAGGTGTTATTGCTGGCCCGTTTACAGATGAGACACCGGAGGCTCAGAGAGGTGCTGTGATGGGTCCACGACTCCACCCATCTCTGTCGGACTTCCAAGCTCACATTTTGAATAATAATAGAATGATTCATGTTTCCCAGTGGAAAACAGAGAGCTGGACCTACTACATGGGCCTTGAAATTTTATCAGGTTGGCCTTATTTTTCTGACTCTAGTCAGGGATGCTTCATTTTATTCCCAGGTGAGTAACCACCTCCCTCCTCCACCCCTACTCTCCACACACCGCTGGCATCTTCCAAGGCTCACAGATACTCTCCACTCAAAGTTGCCTCCAGCCTTGGCAGGGAGGGAGGAAGGGAGCAAATGAAACCAGCTGCATTCTTCCCTGCTGGCTGTCAACACACACCACCCACTCAGGGCAAGTGGCCACTTGCATGGCTGGGGAGGGGAGGGCCGTCGGCTTGTGTGCTCACCATCGGCATCCCAAGTTGTCTGCCCATTAGGAAGCAATGACATGGCTCCTGGCATCAGGCCTGGTGGGTGAGGTGTTTTCCCATGTAAATATGATCGTACAGCCTGGTAAAGCCTGGTGCAGCCAAGTCCCTGGTAATGAGGAAATAAACAAAGTTTCAAGGCTCTGTCAACAAGGGCTTGGAAGACAGGAGCCCTCCAGGAAATACAAGTGCTAAAGCTGCCACCAACTCTGAAACCCACCTTTGACTCACCTTGTCCTTAAGAGAAAAGGAAAGGTACTCCTGCCTCAATTCTGGAAAGAATTGTTGCACTGCTGAGACCCTAGGCAAATTTTCTCAGTTAACATCCTTCTCTTTGGGGCTTTTTAGACATTTACTTATAAAAGTAACAGAAATTTTTGGAAAACAGTTGCAAATATTAGAACACAGGCTGAAGAGTATATCTAATCTAAACTTGCCCTGACCAGTGTGGCTCAGCTGGTTGGGCGTTGTTCCACAAAGCAAAAGGTTACTGGTTCGATTCTCCATCAGTGCACGTGCCTGGGTTACGGGTTCAGTTCCTGGTCGGGTCAGGGTGCATACGAGAGGCAACCAATCTATGATTCTCTCGCTTTGTTTCTCCTTCCCTTCCCCTCTCTCTGAAAAAATAAATAAAGAGGTAAATAATCTGAACTTCTCTTTCAAGCTTGTTCTGCCAAATAGTAGACACTTAATCCCAACCAATCTAGCATTTCCTGTGCCCCTTTTCCTGAAGTAACATCTAAATTCTAAGAAGCTTACATTTATTTATTTATTCATTTATTTACTTAATTGAATTTATTGGGGTGATATTGGTTAATAAAATTATGCAAGTTTCAGGTATACAATTCTAAAGAAGCCTACATTTAAAAAAATTCTTCTATAATTCTCACTGCCTAACAACCATTTTCCCTGACAACTTATTTTTCCATAAAGCTATAATATCACTTTCATAAGTAATATTCTATCATAAACATTTTTCCATGTTGATATAAAATTTTTTTCATTAATTATTTGTAATCATATAAGCAATAGCTGTTCATTCCTAGTGGAGTAAGAGATACAAACCACAGATAAATTAAAAATATTAAAATAACCACAGATCCTTCTACATGAAGATAATCAGTATAAACATTTTGGTTAATTCCATATACATTTTTTCCTATGTACATAAATACCTATAAATTTACAGTTTTTTTAAACAAAAATAATTAACCATTCTTTTTCATGGCTCCCAAATATTTCATCTTGCGCCTGTCTCATCATAGTCTGTTGTATCCTTCTGCTCTGTTGTACATTTAGATATTCTTGCTACAACCATCTGTGTCCATGCAGAGAAGACAAGCAATGAGGGTTTCATTGTCGTGAGATGTACTCACCTTTCAAACCTACCTATGGCACTTGGCCACCAGGTGAACAAGGAAATGACAAACCAGGAGCACTCCGGCCTCCTGACAAGGCTTAGCACGTTGGCCAGAGGCCAGATAGGTGCTTATTTCTCCTTTAAAAGGCCATTCAAAAAAGAAAGGGTTTTTCTGGCAGCTATGGCCACGACTGATGCTTTGGAGTTTAGGGGCTTCGGGCTGGGGTGGCAGGACATGTGTCAGACTAAGATGGAGACTGATGTCATCTTAGACCAGTAGTAGAAAAACCCACGGAACAGGTTTTGTGAGAACATTGCCTTGCACAGCAGCTGGGGCCAAGGGGCAGGTTGTCCTTGAGTTGCAAGTGGCAAGGTATTTTACCTAATCTGGTGAGTTTATGAGGGAAGGGAGAATCCTGGCTGAATCTGTCTCCTGGTGCAGTGTGGCATGTGGAGATGGTGTTTTTGATGGTGTGCTGATAAAGGTCTTTCATGTTACTAGCAACTATTTGTGTTGTATTAAAAACATACATAATTAGTAACCTCAAACCTTTGATTTTGTGGACATTGTTGCTTAGAACAAAGCTCAAGTAGGTATTTAAGTAAAAACAAGAGTGAGTCAATGTAAAGAAAGATACTGAGTCAATGAGAGTGTAACTGGTACCCAGTTGTAGCCTAAATTGAGAAGACAGCACTCAAGGTCTGTCCTTGGGGGTCAAGAGTTAGTCCCTGAGAACACAAAGCCAGCCAGTCACCATCAGCTCCATCCTTGACCTGCCTTTGGTACGACAGGCCCCTGTCTTCACAGGCAGCTCCTTGGACCTTCTCCACCTTACAGTGTAAGTTGGGTCAAGGATCCAGAAGGTACTGGAAACAAGCAGTCAGCACAGGTGCACGATCTGTGTTCCCAACACCAGGAAGCTGGGCCAGTCTGGTCAGTTTTGAACACAGAGGTCCCGTCCTGCAACATTGTGGTAAATGCTTCTGAACTTGGGCCTTGGTATTGCCGCCTGCACCATAACTTACGCGTTTGTTTCTTTTAGAAGTGAGATTTTTAAATGAGTCTATGTATTTCAGGTTTTCTTTAGACTCTGGATGATCATATTGGCATAGAAGGGGTCCCAGGGATCTCCCGCTACTGTGGATGATCCTATTTAGGTATGTGTCAGTCTTTAAAAATATAAAATGGGACCTGGCTGGTGTGGATCAGTAGATTGAGAGCCAGACTGTGAACTAAAAGGTTGCTGGTTTGATTCCTGGTCAGGGCATATGCCTGGGTTGTGGGCCAGGTCCCCGGTGGGGGGACATAGGAGAGGCAACCACACACTGATGTTTCTCTCCCTCTCTCTAAAAATAAATAAATAAAATGTTATACACACACACACACACACACACACACACACACACACACACACACACACCTGACTCTCAGCACTTGGTGGGAGCTAGTAATAGTCACTCAGGAGGTGGGTGTTGTTGGATCATCACCAGGAAGGGGGTCCCCGTATCTGTGTCGTCAAGATGTCCTAAAGGTCAAAGACAGTGTGGACAGAGGTTTCTCATCCTGTGTCAGTTTCTTTTGTGATCTTTATAACTTTCACTATTAAAAAAAATTAGTTCCGGTGTCCTTTGCATATTACCACCTAAGAGTTGAGTGGCATTTGTCTAGTTGGCACCATGTAACAAACATGTATTTAACTGTTCATTTTAAATACTGCAGTGTTCCATTTGTATTTGGAAAATAGTCATTTTTATCACTTGCATAGGCCCTTGAAAAATAAAAGCTAGTAAGAACCAGTATACATACATTGCTGTAAACCAGGCATTGTAGAACAATGTTTAGAAAACACCTGCAAAAGTACATATTGTATTGTCCCCAGTATTCAGATGAGAAAATGGAGGCCCAGAGACACCATGTAGCTTACCCCAGGTTGCACAGCCCACCTGGACTCAAAGCTTGGCTCCAGCCCCCAAGCCCTGAGCCTCTCCCCTACATGGGGAATCATGGGTTAGCCTTTCCTGCGTGCTCTGTCTTTTTTGGATTTCTTTCTGTACTGGGGGAAATTCACCCCCACATTCCAGCCAAGAGATAGGAGACTCTTCTTTTGAAAATACGGCCCAGCTCAGTCAAAAGTTGGTGGCTACAGGCAGAGCCAATGTTTGGCAGGACCACCCCTGCTAGCCCAGAAGGTGCCTTGGAACAAATCAGAAAGATGCCGCTGTGTGGGTGCAGACCCTGTGGCACCACCACAGGGCACATGGGGCATGGGTTGGACTTTGGCTCCCATCCCAAAGTTTCCAGCCTGAACAGGCACACCCAGTACAATCTTTCCTGGTGCCCCAAAGGTTAGGTACGAAGCAGGTGGAAGCAGTCATTCTTGGGGCCATAGAGGCCTTGTTTCCACCAGGAACACCGGTCTACTGAGAAGTGCTGACAGACCCTTTCCTCCCAAAAGCCTGCCTCTTGTGGACCCTGCAGCCTGCTTTTCATGTAGTGCCCAAGGGGCAAAGGTGTGTGCTGTGCTGAGCTCTGAGCAGGGGTGTCTCCTGCACCCCAGGCCTCCACTGAGCTGACTGTGGGGAGGGAGGGTATGGTGGGGCAAATTACAGCTTCGCATCTAGAGACCAGGCCAGGTTTTCCAAGGCCCCTGTTACATGCTCTCTGTAAGGTATAGCCAGTGTTTTCCACTGGCAGCAGCTCTGAGCACTTGCCTGACATCATCACTCATCTTTCACCCAGACTGGCGCAGCACGCCACTCGGCTCCAAGCTGGCAGGTGGCAGGAGGGAGCCTGGCCTGGGGTTGGAGTGAAGATGATGGCAGGCCCTGCCCCACTTCCTTTGCCCATGCTGGCTCCTACTGTGGTCTTAGCTCTGTTCTTACCTCTCCTTGACCATATTCAGTGCCTGCAGCTCTGGCTTAACCAGCTCCCTTCCTTTCCCAGCACCCTGGTTTACAAAATTTATACCATCATTGGCCTCTTCAGGAAATATTGTTTGGTTTTGCCCAGGGACAAAGGGAGAGTGCTGGCACCTGAGTCACGACTAGATTTCCCAGGGTCTTAAAGGAGGTGCAGGGAGGAAAGTGCCCAGGGCAGGATCCCCTGCCACCCTGCTTGAGGCAGCCAGCTTCTGACAGGAAGCCCTCAGCACTGCCCCAGGATAGCTTAGAATTAGTCCAGGAGGAATGGGGTCTGTATTCCAGGTCTGGGCTCCGCCTCGCCACCCACATCCTGTGGGCTGGCAGCAGCCATACAGAGGGGTGGGGTGAATCTACAGCACCACAAGGCATGGGACACAAAAGGGGCTCAACAGGGAAACCCACAGGCTGGAGTCAGCAGCATGGGGTGCGTTGCTCCCCCAGGCTCCAGGGCCAGGACACCTGCTGGAGTGGTGAGGGCTCCATTCCTGGGCAGCAACCCCCAGCCCACTGCACTGGATCTCCCTTCACATGGGACAAGTGTAGGAAGTGGCCTTGTCAGCAGCCAATACACATGGGCTACATATACGGCTGCCGGTGTCAGGCAGGCTGGGTTTAGCTGCAGCTGTTTACAGGGGTTCTCTGGGAAAGCCAGTCGCCCACCACTGGAGACCTGGAAACCATGGGATTTCCTTGCCAGTGAAGGACTCAGTCCCACAAGGAGCAGAGCCTGGGTGCTCCTTCTGCAGCTGGCCATTTCCCCAGGAATGACAGTCCCAACAACTCAGGGTCATTTTGAATGATTCTGCTCCTTGCATAAAATAATAGTAGTAGCAGCTACCATGTGTCCAAACACACTACAGGCAGGCACTGAGCAAAGGGCTTCCTGTGCATTGTCCCATTGCATCCTGGCAACAACCTAGAAGACATGGGTACTATTACCCCCTTTTTACAGATGAGACTCCAAAAGACCAACCCGTTGTTGTCATGGATCGAGCCCTTCCCTTGAGGAAACAGGAGAGCGGGACCCCAACTCGGGCCTGGCTCCCAAGCCCCACCCTGTTTCCCCCTCAGTGGGAATGCATTTCTCAGTCCTTCACGTAGGTCATTTGGTGGCTTGTCAAAGGCCATGGGATGCACCCCTCTGTGCTGTGGCCAGGACTTCCTCACTGCCCTCGGAGGGCTTCCCTGCCCCATAGAATGAGAGGGTGACTCCACCCTCACTCCAACACTGAGAGAAACAGTAGGACACTTACCAACGTGCCTCACATCACCCCCGGACACCACCCCAAAACGTGGGACAATAACCCCAAAAGACACCTTCATAGGCTGCGAGAGTGCAGCCACTGCCTGGACACCATAGAGACAGAAGGGAGTGACCCATTGATGACCCTACCACAGAGGACTCTGTGGTGATGTCGGGCATGACTTTGCCACAAATTCTTAGCATTTCAGGGCCAGAATGAACATGGAAATACTTCTAAACCAGTGCCTTTCAACCACTCGAGTCACAGCCAACAGAGAGTGAGCATGTTTGTAGTACATGCTGTAGTTAAGGGACAGGGCAGCACGTGCTGATGGCAGAGGGGCAGGAGCTCCCGCAGCCCAGACCAGCCCCCACAGCCCGGTCACCCAAGGGCCCAGCATTTGAACAGCTCTGCTCACCTGAAGCATCTATCGGAGCTGCTCCCCACGCTCCCCAGCAAGCCTGAAGGGCAGCTGCTCTTCCTTGCTTTGTTCCCACAGCTCTCGCAACTGTGGTTTGTGCCCCATCACCTCACAGCAGCCTTTTCCTTCTGGACGGTGAGGTTGTCTCCAGTCTGAGGGTATTCCGATGCTGCAGTCGCCATCCTTACTGGGCTCACATGGGCATGCACACACCCATGCTCACGAGGTCGCGTGCACAACATAAACAAGAAGTGGAAGTGTGTTGGGTCCTGGCCATCACATTCTAAAAGCAGTAGAGGTGGCCGATCACTCTCCAAATGACGGCACCATCTTTCACCCCATCAGCATGTGGAGCTGTGCTTTTCCTCAAAGCTTGGCCAATACCCAGAGCTGCAAAACATTTTCATTTTTGTGAATCTGATGGCTGCCATATGGAATTTTTAAACATAACTCCATTCTCTCTTTCTTACATGCTTGCACACACATATAAGTACACATCCACTGATTAATCAGAAAGATATTCCCATGAACCAGGACAATAATGCCCTTATACAAAGACTAGAAACATACTTTGCATATATTCATCCTTCATAGTACTTATGAACTTGATTACAGCTACCAGGTCCTAATTTCATATCACAATTTAAAAAAATAACTCCAATCAGCATCAATTAAAAATTGCTTTTTAAAAGCTTTTTTGTCTCCTGTGGGCATGTGGGCAACGCAAAGCCAGGGTTCGTTTCTTTTGGGGGTTTTTTTTGTTTGTTTGTTTTTGTTGTGTTTTTAATATATTTTATTGATTATGCTATTATAGTCATTCCATTTCCCCCCCTTCATTCCCCTCCATGCTGCACACTCTCTCCCATCCACATTCCCCCACTGTAGTTCATGTCCATGTGTCATAAGTTCTTCAGATTCTACATTTCCCACACTATTCTTGCCCTCCCCCTGTCTATTTTCTACCTACCATCTATGCTACTTATTCTCTGTGCCTTTTCCCCCTTTCTCCTCCCACTCCCCTGTTGCTAACCCTCCATGTGATCTCCATTTCTGTGGTTCTGTTCCTGTTCTAGTTGTTTGCTTAGTTTGCTTTTGTTTTTGTTTTAGGTGTGGTTGTTAAAAATTGTGAGTTTGCTATCATTTTACTATACATGGTTTTTATCTTCTTTTTCTTAGATAAGTCCCTTTAACATTTCATAAAATAAGGGCTTGGTGACGATAAACTCCTTGAACTTGACCTTATCTGAGAGGCACTTTATCTGTCCTTCCTTTCTAAATGAAAACTTTGCTGGATAGAGCAATCTTGGATGTAGGTTCTTGCCTTTCATGACTTCAAATACTT
>PVKM010022581.1:0-21732 GCA_004027735.1 Carollia perspicillata
ATAAAATGGGGCAGCCGACTGACACGGGGGTGGGGATGGGGTGTAAAGAAAAACTGTCCCTGCCACCGATGGTGAGATTCCCCCTTCCTTCCCCAGTGTAGGCTGTTCTCTTTGCTCTCCTACAAAGGGTTAACCTCTGTCCCACCCCTTCCTCATCCTTTAAGGAGAATGGTCCTTTACAGGTAAGCTGTCGTTGCCTTGGAGACCTCAGCCTTATAGGGGCTTGAGGGTGTACCTTGGGTTGAGGAAGGAGAGGCAGGGACCACAGATAACACAATAGTCCTTTAAGACTTCTGGGCCCCCAAGTACCTCTGGGGGCTCCCACCCATCAGCCTCCTTTATGTATTATCTAAATAACCCATTAGGCTGCAGCAAGCTTTCCTCTAGGCTTCCCCCATCTCTGCCAGTGGAGGGAGCTGGGCTCCATCTCCATGGAAACCCGCCAGCCACAGCCTGGCGGGGAGGGAGAGAAGGAGCCTTAAAGGAACATAGTGCATGGGATGTAGGTGACACCCACACCCTCACATACACACCGACAGGCTCCAAGGCTCCCACCAGTCCTGCTGAGGAGGCATCCCAGGCATGGTTAGTCACCACACATGACCTCCAGGCCCGGAAGTATGCAGATCTGGCACCCACACTGTGACCATCACACACCTGGGGCGCTGAGCCCCGAGCCCTGCCCCACTCAGGCCTGCCAGGTCACAGGGCACTGCCATTGCCCACAGACACTGGGCTGGAGGACCTTTTGGTTACTTATCCCTTTGGCAGTTGCATTTTCATCAGATGAGAGGGGCAGAGAACTCAAGGCAGGGTGTGAGAGTTGGCGGGTACGTGTGCAGTGAGCACATGCAGGGCACCCTTAAAGGGGTGTGTGTGTGTTCAGGGAAGAAAACAAGCCACCCCAGTCTCAGCCTGACTCCATGTTCTCCCAGGTTTCCCCTCCACCCCCAGCAGTGGATAGAGGCCAAAGGAAAGGAGTGCCAGGGTGTGGCCAAGGATGGGGCCCCTCTGGGGTCCCACTGAGCTCCTCCCTGCAGGCTCCAGTGGGCCTGACCTCGCTGACCTCATCTGCCTCAGTGCCTGCCACGCCCTTTCTCTTTGCCAGCCTGTGAGTGGTGTGTGAGGCCCCAGGGGAGGATGAGTTCCCAGCTGGACCCACTGAGGAGCAGCCTGCCTTTGTCATGCCCTCCCCCAGTACAGTGGTGGGTTTATGCAGTGGGCACACATGCGGGAGTGCGCATAGACACTCACTGTTGTGCCTGTGGACTCGTGGGCATCCTCCTGCCAGCCAGGCAGCTACTCACTCTGTCTTAGCGGCAATCTTGGAAGAATCTACCATGGCCCTCTGGGTGCTTCTCCCTTCCTCTCTAGGTGAGGGGGGCCTCCACCTGCTCCCTGAGGGCCAGCCAGCAATGGCCCATCCATCTTGTCTTACTAAAACACCCTGCTCCAATGCCACAAGTAGCCAGGGACCTGCTGCTCTGTCTCTGTCATTGTTGTTGTCATGGGCTTTGTTTGTCTCTCTGGTGCTGGCTCACAGCTTCTCCACTCCACCCTGCCCATTAGTCCAGCCTGACCTACAAGCCCAAGACCCCCTCCTCTGACTCAGGTCCATCTCTTCTCCTTCCCCACCCCTTGCCTGGCATGTGCCCCAGGGATCAGGACATGAAGAAGGCATCACTAGGCTTGTGTGCATTCACACCCACCCACCCACCCACACAGAGATACACCCCTCACTCTTGCTCGGCCACTCCTCATCAATGCTTTCTGCAGTTGTCTCCCACCCTTGTACTTTCCCCTCTTCTCTTCCTTTCCTTGCTGCCTGAGTCTCTGCTCTGGATTTTTTCGTCTTGATTACTGTGGTGGTCCAGCATCTGTCTTTGTCTTCCATTCCCTCCCCCAGCCCCACTTCTCAGCCTCTCTAGCTCCCTCCTGCCTCTTTCTCGCCCTGTCTGTCACCCTTCCGTCTTCCCCAGTCTGCCCCACCTTCACAGACATGGCCTTGGCTCCATCTGTACACCAGCTTGTGGAATACTCCCCCCTCCCTTGCCCCTGGGGGTGCTGATGGGGGTAGGGGGCCTGCTGAGCTGACAACCTGAGCTGCTTGCTCTGTAATTGCCAGAGGAATGGTGAGAGATCAGAGACCCAGAAGCAGTGGGAGGAGAGGAGGCAGAGCCCCCTCCCAGCTGTCAGGGAGCCTCTCAACCTGGCTCCTGCCTGTCTCTGAGTGCCCAGGAAGGTGGCGAGCTGGTTCGCAAATACCAGGAGACCAAAAGAGGTTGGATGTGAGACTGTGGGGCATTGGGATGGGGCAGAGTGGGAACCGGGAAGTTGGCAGTATCACATTTCCCCTTTGTATACCCCCAGGGTATACATGCAACACCCCATTTGGGAGCCTAGATTTGGAGGACAAATGGAGGAGCTGGCATGACAGGGAATGTCATTCCAGCAAATGGAGGACTTGGGCCTCCTCGAGTACAGAAAGGTCCTTCTTTGAGAGCCTTTTCTCTCTTTTCCCTCCCCTCCTCCTCCTAAGACCAGAACACTCAGCGCTCCCAAGGCTGCTGTTTGATCGCTTGCCCTCTGATCTGAGTCTCCTACTGCTTCTTACAGGCCTTGAAGTTGAGGCCAAGGCTGCCTGAGGCCCACCCTGCTTGCACTGGCTTTGTGGGGGAAGGTGGGGGTAGAACAGGTCTGCTGTTGCTCCTCCCTTCTGGGCCCCAGCTCAGCTCCTGCAAGTTAGGAATTGGCCTTGTGTTTGCCACTTCCTCTCCTCCAAGTCATTCCCTTGGCCTTCAGCCCAACCATATTGACCCACTCTAGTACTTCCCCACCTCCCCCTGCAGCATTGGGTGGGGGAGTATGAGAACTCCAAGCTGACTGCTAATCACCACCGTCCAGTTTCCCTGCCCATTCCCCAGGAAATTTGCATTTGCCACTCTTCATGGGTCACCTTACACAAAACCAATTTTGTGGCTCCTGGTTGACTCCTGACAGAGTCTAAATGTCTTAGCACAGCATTCCAGGCCTCCCCACCCACCTCTCTGGCATTCTGGATGAAGCTTGGTCCCCCCCCCCCCCCTTGATAAGGTCCTGGCTGGCACAAGGAGGATGCCTAGAATGGACTTGGTGAGGGCATCCACACACAGGCTCCAGCCTCCAAGTTGTCAGCCACCCAGCATCCTGCTGTTGCCCCTCTTGCACTTTTGCCACTTGCCTTTCTCACATCTTTTCCTGTTTGGAGTCGAAGTGGTCTGTCTTCTTGGGAATCTGTTTCCTCTTCAGGAGCTGAGCCTGCCACACCCTGGAAAGGAATCAGAAACACTGTCCCGGAACTTTCCCTGACCCTGGTTTGGAGCATCCGGAAGTGGGGAGACCACATTTGCCTCTGTTGCCCCCTGGGGGTCTGAGGGATAGCAGAGAGGTGCTTCCCTCTTTCCCTCCCTTCCTCCTGTCACTTCCTGAGGGCAGGCTTTCTTCCCACCTCGTTTCTTCATTTTCCTCAACCTATTCTGTGAAACGTATCCTCCTCAAGCCCCTTTTCTTCCTTTCCTATCTCTACTTCCCAAGACCTCCACCCCCGCCACCTTTTGGGGCCTGAACAACGTGTAAGGATCAGTAGGCTCTGAAACCATTAGCAATGAGACTGCATCAAGAGTTCCTCGCCCATACTTGCGTATGCACCCAGAAATAACAGACGTGAGGATACATTCTGCACAGATACAGACACATAAGAAGACACACACAGCCACATAGATAATGTGCACATTTGTCTACATGCATATCCACATCTACACTCATGCCCACAAGCACCTGCTTGCTGGCACATTGGGAGTTACACAGGGGAACAACATGCACAGAGTGGCATGTGGTGTGCCCAGGGGAGCTGACTGGGGCAACAAGTTGGTGCTGGAGAGGCAGTTGATGGGGAAAGCAAAGATAGAAAGTAGGAAAGGAATGGACAGCAACTTGGAGGCCCAACCAGTGCTTAGTCTTTCAGAAGTTGGGGGAAAGGGAAGGATGGGGGAACGGCCAACGGCGGGCGGGGCTGGGGGCGGGGCCAGGAGCCCGGGCTCGCCCAGATGTTAGTCACTAACAACCGTCCGTTCTCTTTTCTCCCTCACCTTTCCCTTCCCTTCTCTCCTCTCCCAGTGCCCCCACCCCAAGCCGCCCACCAGCCCCTTTCCCTCTCGACCGGAGCCTGAGCCGAGTCGGGCCGGCTGTGCCGCGCCGTCGCCGCCAGGAAGATGGCCGTGGCGCTGCGGTACTTGTGGCCTCTCCTCCTGTGCAGCCCTTGCCTGCTCATCCAGATCCCCAAGGAATGTGAGTAGCTGGAGGGAACCTTGGCGCCTCCCTTCCCTGCCGCGCTTGCGGGCTCCTCTTTATTTTCTAACTCCTCACCTTCTCCTGGTTCTGGACCCTCACCCCTCCCTTCTCGGGCACGGAGTGGGCAGGAGGTACTCAGGACGTTGGGCACCTCTAAGAGAGAACAGGAGGGAAGGCGTGGGTTGTGTCAGCACCATGGACAGGGGACAGAGGTGCGGGCAGGCTGGGGCTTTTTTCAGCACCTCGGACAGCGGGTTTGGCGTTGGACCCGCCTCCTTGGGCCACCTCTGTGCTCTCCCTTGGTCTGTCCCACCCCTCCACAAACCCCCTCCCCCAGGGGTGTGGCGGTCGGGGGAAAGGAGCTGTCCCCAGTCCTCAACAAGCTTGTGCAAAGGCCTGGATTCAAATGTAGATCGCATCTGACGGATAACCTCATCTTGGGTCCCTGTAGCCCTGTGAACTGAGATAGGAAAAGACACCTTGCAAAAGCCCAGCAAGCTTCTGAATCCTAACGATTTGATGTGTAGTTATTTGGCGGGTCAGGGGGTGGGGCTGCTGGAGCATTACATTTGTGGGGAATCACAGGTAGGTGTGGGGGTGTTTGGGAGTGTAGCTAGAGGTTTGTCACTGACCATGAGTATTTGTGTATGCTTCTAAGTTAGACAGACTGTATATTTGTATGTGTGGATGTGCATGGCTTTGATTGACTAAGTGTGGGTCCTGAGTGTGATTCCTGAGTGTGGTTTTGATTTCCTATATGAGTAAGCTTGTCAGTCAGCAGAACTGTTACTTACTGGTCAGGTTTGCAAAGGTTTGTAGGTATTTGACTGTTAACTTTTGATTGTAGCGGGTCTCGTGTGCATGTGAGTGGGGCAACATGTGAGTACCTGTTTGTGTGTTGAGGGTGTTTTACTGGGATGGTCTTTTCTACTGAGTGTGAACAGGAGATGCAACCACTGCTGTAAGCGGCTGTTGGGCTTCAGTGAGGGGCATTTCACAAAGTAAACATTTGTGTATCTTGAGCCTGCTCCCTCCATAGCTCTAATCCCTCCCCTCTCCCACCTTATCACCTTTTTCTCTGAGCCTGGACCTGGAGGAGGTCAGTGTCCCTGAGAGATTAGTTGGGAGCCAGGAGTGAGGAATGGGACAGGGACTGAAGGAGGTGGGCTTAGAGGGCACCTGGCACTGGGCGGCAGGGAGGGTTTAGAGGAAGTGGCAAGAGGCTGACAGAACAAAGGTTGGAGTGCCCCATAGATACACACATGAAGGTCCATGCAGTCATGCCTATGCAAATTCCCCCGCTTACAGATGGACATGGATGCTTGCATGCATAGACACAGACAAGCCACCTGTATCTAGCCAGGCACAGAGATACAGAAGGGGCAGACACCCAGAGAGGGCCCACAGGAGGCACACAGACATGCATACACATGCACACACACAAAAGTGAGGGGTGTATACACAAAGGAACAGTCATCCACACAGACACAGAGGCAGGTATATAGCGTGTAAACTGAATGCAAACATGCACATACACATCCTTTGGATGTACTATGGCAAGACATGCTCCTGGACAAATACATTGCTGGACACGGACAAGCATACTGCAGTACACCCTGGGGCATCCACACATGTGCTCAGTCTCACACTTTTGCACATGCACACACATGTACTCATCCTACTTCCGTCTTCATCACCTCTCAGTTGCTTTTCAGGTCTTACCCTGGGCATTGGCCCACCCTGCTACCACACAGGCTGGGCCATCTGGCGGCTATGTCTTGAATGGAGAGGCAGGGAAATTTTGGAGGAAGGCAGGAGTGAGGAAAGAGTAGGCCAAAGACCATGGCAATTCCAAGGCTGCTCTGGTCACTGGCTGGCACTTGGTATTAACCCCGATACAATATGGCCTCCACCTCAGGCTCACTCCCCAGCCATTCCAGGCCCCTTTGTCTCTTCCTGCTTTCTCCACCCAGTGAGTTTTTCCCTACCCTGTAGTCCCTGTCCTCGTCTCTTGCTTTTGGGCTGCCTGCACTGGCCCTTCCCCAGCTCAGGGCTCTCTCTGCAGTGTCCCCAGGGAGCCTCCTCCTCTCTCCTGGGGACTTTTATACTGAAGTCTTCTGCAGACACAAAGCTTTCAGAAGCAGCCAACTGCTCCCTTCTCCGCTCAGCCTCCCCTCCCTCTCCCCACTCCCAACAGCCACCCTGGCCAGTGCTGGGCTGAGTCCTGCAGCTGAGTAGTGGCTCTGGCCTCAGCCCCAGGGAGCTTGGTGGCAGACTGGGAGGAAGGAAGGGGAGAAAACGAAGGCTGTGTCAGCCCTGCGGGCAATGGAAACTCAGATACAGCAGGGCCTTTGGGAGGGTTTCACAGGGAGGGGGCAGCTGGGTTCTGAAGGCTGGGCCTGGGTAATTGAAAACACTGAGCTTTACTAATTGGATTAGGAGGGAAGTGGGCTGGAGCAGGGGAGGGTGCAATGGCTGGGGGCTGTCTGCCTCCCAGCCTTCCCAGGCATCCTGGGTGGGGTGGGAGTCAGTTCTGCAGGCCTTGCCAGGGAGATGCAAGCGTCTATCCAAAGTGGACTCCTTGTTAAGGCACCAATTTTCTCTCCCCTTGCCCTCTGGGGTCTGGCTCCCCTTGGGCATGGCCCTACCCCTGAACTGGTGATCTGGTCTCTGTCCTGTCCTGGGTCTTGACCTGCCACAGCTCCAGCCTGGCATGTGCCTCCCCAGCCCTGTTATACCACCGCAGCTTCCTCTACCAAACTCCCCTTCCCCAGGGGGTCTGCACATGTTTACTTCTTCCCCTGCCATCAGGCCCCTGCTGGGGTTGTGTGTCAGCATTTCTCTCCGCTTTCTTCCTTGCTGCCCGGATTTCTCAGATGAAGGATACCACGGTAAGTTGGGCGGTAAGTTGGGGGAGAGCAGAAGTGTGTTCTGGAAGGTCAAGGAGAGAGGGAAAGAGGGGATGCCAGCAAGTCCCCCCCTTCCCCTCTCCCTGTGTGCCATGTGAGGTGCTGGTTGCTGTCTTTTCTGGCTCTTGGGTCCTTGTCTCAAGCTGGAGGCCCAGCTCAGCCTCTCCCACTCCCTCTCTCTCACCTGTGAGGGCTTTGTTCTGTCACTGCCCTGGCCTGGATTTTCTCGCTCACTCTTGCCATTTCTTTCTGGTGCTCTGATCTCTCTCTCCCTATATCTCCTCTCTCTTTTCCCTCTGAGGGGCTTGTCCTTGGTTTCTATGTTCTTGGTGGTTTTTTTTTATTTTTTAAAGATTTTATCCATTTATTTGGGGGGGAGGAGAAAGAGGGAGAGAAACATCAATGTGTGGTTGCCTCTCACATGGCTCCCACTGGGTACCTGGCCTGCAACCCAGACATGTACCCTTATTGGGAATTGAACCAGTGACCCTGTGGTTCGCAGTCTGGTGCTAATCCACTGAGCCATACCAGCCAGGGCTGTATGTCCTTGGTTTTTTGTTATCTCTTTTTTGTTTCCTTCCACACACTTTGCCTCTCTGGCTCTATCTCTCTCCTTTAGGCATCTTTCTTTATAACTTTTGTTGTTCTTTTTTCAGTTCTGTCTTTTTGTACATTTGTTCTGTATCCCTTTCTGTCTCTTCATGTCCCACATGCCTATGGTCAAGTTTGTTGGTCTCTCTAGCTTATTCAACCTCTTCCTCCATCCCCATGGCCCTGGAGCCTCTAGGGGCTCTTCCAGATCCTGCTTCTCTCATGATGGCATGGGGGTTGAGGGTGTGGTGTCATCCTCATCACCAGTCTCCCCATCCTGTCCCCAGTGATGGAGCCACCTGTCATCACAGAAGAGTCTCTACGGCGCCTGGTTGTCTTCCCCACAGATGACATCAGCCTGAAGTGTGAGGCCAGTGGCAAACCCGAAGTTCAGTGAGTGACCTTCATCCTCTAAGCTGTATTGTTGACCATTGACCTCAACCTCTAATCCTCATGCCTCCCAACTTGTTTTGCTTTTAATATTTTATTTATTTATTTATTTTTTAGTGAGAGGGGAAGGGAGGGAGAAACAGAGGGAGGGAAACATCAATGTGTGGTTGCCTCTTGCATTCCCCCAAATGGGGACCTGGCCCACAACCCAGGCATGTGCCCTGACTGAGAATCGAACCGGCGATCCTTTGGTTTGCAGGCCAGTGCTCAATCCGCTGAGCCACATCAGCCAGGGTGCCTCCCAACTTCTGAGCCCAGAAGGCGCAGATCTCCCTCATCACCCTTCATCCTTGCCCTGGCCTATCCCAGGGGCCCCTGGCTGCTATTGTCCTTGCCTGTGGCCTATTTCAGCTCCTAACCCAGGTTCTAAGGCCTCAGTCCTCTGAGTCCTTTTCTGCCCACAGGTTCCGCTGGACTCGGGATGGCATCCACTTCAAACCCAAGGAGGAACTGGGTGTGACCGTGCACCAGGCACCCCACTCTGGCTCCTTCATCATCACCGGCAACAACAGCAACTTTGCCCAGAGATTCCAGGGCACCTATCGCTGCTTTGCCAGCAATAAGCTGGGCACTGCCATGTCCAACGAGATCCAGCTTATGGCTGAGGGTGCGAGGCATCGCAGGGATGGGAGAAAGGCCTGGGGCACATGAGAGGGCCACTGATGAGGTCTCAGGGACCTTGTGGGCTCAGGCTTGTTAGCTGACAGAGTGTGTGGAGGGTTGATTCTCTGCCTGCATTGTCCCTCTTGCCTGCCCTGTCTCTGTCTGAGTCATTGCCTGGGCTTGAGCTTCTGTCCCCTTTCCATCTCCGTGGTCCCATTTCCTTCTCCACCACCCTTTGGTCATCTCTCTCCACTTCCCCCACTACTCACTCTGTCTCCTTCCCTCTGCTTCCTGCCCTCCTTCCCTCTTGCTCCTTCTCCCCACTTCCAACCTGGCCAGTTCGGCTCTGCCTTTATCTGTGTCACCCTTTCCCTGGGGTTTTCCCTCTGCATTACATCCTCCCTGAGCTTTCTGCCTCCCAAGCTCGCTCCTCTCCTCTCCCTGCCCCTCTGGTTACCTTGGGAACTGTTGCCATGGTTTCTGTGTCAGGATGATGGAAGGGTCTGTGATTCCCGCATCCCTCCACAGCTCCCCTCCCCCACTGCTGCACCTCAGCATCCCCCCACCCATCCTTGTCCTGTCCTGGGGGTGGGAGCTGGGAATTGTGGAGTGTTAACCCTTTACAGCCATCTGGCCTGTCCATCCTCTCTTGCGTGAAGTGCCAGTCTCAACCCAGAGCCCAGAAAGGACCCGAAGTCTGTGCCTCCCTTTACGTGACCTTCCTCATGGCTGGCCCTCACACTCCTGGTTATTCCTCTACCTTTCCCCTGCTTTAGCCTGTCTTGACCAGGAGGGGAGTTGGGACCCATCCTGCTGGCCTCTCTGTCTCTTCTAGGTGCTCCCAAGTGGCCAAAGGAGACAGTAAAACCTGTCGAGGTAGAGGAAGGAGAGTCAGTGATTCTACCTTGCCACCCTCCACCCAGTGCAGAGCCACTCCGGATCTACTGGATGAACAGCAGTGGGTGCCCACCAGGGGCTGCTACCTGGAGTGGGGGTGCCAGTGGGCATGTCTTCCTGGACTGGGGGGAGGGTCCTAACCTCTGCTTCTTTGCCCCCCCCACTCCCACAGAGATCTTGCACATCAAACAGGATGAGCGGGTGACAATGGGCCAGAATGGCAACCTCTACTTTGCAAATGTGCTCACCTCGGACAACCACTCGGACTACATCTGCCATGCCCACTTCCCTGGCACTCGGACAATCATTCAGAAGGAACCTATTGACCTTCGTGTCAAAGCCAGTGAGTCCCAAAGGCTCGGACACACCCCCACTCCTCTCTCACCTTCAGGCCTGGCCCATTGCCTAGATAAGAGGACCTCAGGCTTCTTCAAGAACAGTTTGGCTCCCACCTCAACCCTGCCCAGATACCTTCCTAGGTGGCAAGACCAGAGAGGGGGTCTTCCCTTTAGCAAAGGAGAAAACTGAGACCCCAGGGGCTCATTGAAGTGTCCAGAGTCACCCACTCCCTTGCTCCTCACAGCTAACAGCATGATCGACAGGAAGCCACGCCTTCTCTTCCCCACCAATGCCAGCAGCCACCTGGTGGCCTTGCAGGGACAGCCATTGGTTCTGGAGTGCATCGCTGAGGGCTTGTGAGTCTAGGAGCCCTGAGTGGGGTGGGGCAGGGTCTCTGTTGAGGGGTGGGACTCAGCAGCTCTGTCCTCTTTCTTTAACACTCTCTTCTTTGGCCTCTCTGCACCATGGCCCTGGACAGCCCCACACCCACCATCAAGTGGTTGCGCCCAAGTGGCCCCATGCCAGCCAACCGAGTCACCTATCAGAACCACAATAAGACTCTGCACCTGCTGGATGTGAGCGAGGAGGATGACGGCGAGTACCGTTGCCTGGCTGAAAACTCGCTGGGCAGTGACCGGCATTCTTACCATGTCACTGTGGAGGGTATGGCGCCTCTGCTGGGCTTGACCCCTGCCCCATTGCAAGGCTCCCAAAAATGACCTCTGGGGATCACAGTCTTCAGTGCCCACCCTCACAGGGAGGGGTGGGGAGGCGGGGGATCTGGGCCATGAGAAGAGCTGACTGCAGGCTGCGGGCTCAGGGTGAATGTCCTCTTCCTCGAAGCTGCCCCATACTGGCTGCACAAGCCCCAGAGCCATTTGTATGGACCAGGGGAGACTGCCCGCCTGGACTGCCAAGTGCAGGGCAGGCCCCAACCAGAGGTCACCTGGAGAATCAACGGGATCCCTGTGGAGGGTGAGAGGGCCTCGGGCAGGGGCAGGGAACATGGGAAGCCCTGGGAAATGGGAGAGGAAGAGGAGGGTGAGGAAGGGCCTCAGTGTGGCTTACTGCTCTGCTCTGGCCCACCTGCTGCATGCACAGAGCTGGCCAAGGACCAGAAATACCGGATCCAGCGTGGAGCCCTGATCCTGAGCAACGTGCAGCCCAGTGACACAATGGTGACCCAGTGTGAGGCCCGAAACCGGCACGGGGTCCTGTTGGCCAATGCCTACATCTACGTCGTCCGTGAGTGCCAGCAAGCGAGGCTCGTCTGCCTTCCCTTCTGTGCCTTATAACCCCCAGTCTGTCCGCGCAGCTCACCAAACATGGCCATGGGGCCAACTCAGCCAGCAACTAGTTTGTCTACCACGGCTGCCCTTCACCCCATCTCTCATCTCTTGGCTTATCCTCACAACAGCAGGGTAGGGGGTGTGGAGGAAGGGCAGATGAAGAAGCAGCCTCAGAGAGAAGTCTGGCCCATTCTCTGTCACCCTGACCAGGATGTGTCCAAGGCCCACCATGGTGGCTCCTCTCTGGGAGCCTCAGGGAAGATGGGGGCTGGACTAGGAAGGTTTTCGGCAAGGACTAGACTGTCAGTGGGGCCTCAAATAATTGGTAAAACTTGGGAGGCTGGGATGAGGAGGCATATCTGAGGCAGAGAGAGGCTCACCCTGGTGGGGCCTGAGCTGGGCACAGGGAAGCAAGATGGACAGGGCTTCCCTGCCCAGCCCTGAATCCGCCCTGTGTGCTGTTCCCCATAACTCCTCCTCCTCCAGAGCTGCCGGCCAAGATCCTGACCCCAGACAACGAGACTTATTTGGCCGTTGAGGGCAGCACTGCCTACCTTCTTTGCAAGGCCTTCGGAGCCCCTGTGCCCAGTGTCCAGTGGTAAGTGCCCCTACACCAGCAGGGGTGGTCTAACCCATCTTCTGGCCTAGGAAGTCAGGGAGGGCAGGGGGACACATCGGTGGGGTCTGTGTCAGGCCCACCCTGCTTGTGCTAGGCTGGACAAGGAAGGAAGGACCGTGCTACAGGATGAACGCTTCTTCCCCTACACCAACGGGACCCTGGGCATTCGAGACCTCCAGGCCAATGACACAGGATACTACTTCTGTCAGGCTGCAAATGACCAAAACAATGTTACCATTGTGGCAAACCTGCAGGTCAAAGGTTAGGTGACCACCCCCCTGTGATGAGCACTTCCAGGAGGGATGGTCAGGGTCTCTGGAGGACACCAGAGTGACCCTCCCTTCCCATCATTGCCCTCAGATGCCACTCAGATCACACAGGGACCTCGGAGCACAATCGAGAAGAAAGGCTCAAAAGTGACATTCACCTGCCAGGCCTCCTTTGATACCTCCTTGCAGCACAACATCACCTGGCGCAGAGATGGTCACAGACTCCAGGAGCTTGGGGACAGTGACAAGTGCGGGCCCAGCCCCAACCAAGGCTCAGTGGAAGGGGGTAGTGTGGGAAAAGCAGAATGTCCAGACCTCTTGGTCTTATCCATGGGGGGAGTGCCCTTGCTCTGAGGGAGAAGGTTCTGGCAGGAGAAGGAAGGGAAGGAGCAGAGCACAGATGGCAGAAAGTGGTGGGTCCACTGGGAGCATAAGGACAAGCGTCCCTCCCTCCCCTTCCTACCAGGTACGTCATAGATGGTGGGCAACTGGTCATCAACAGCCTGGACTACAGTGACCAGGGCAACTACAGCTGTGTGGCCAGCACAAAGCTGGATGTGGTGGAAAGCAGGGCAGAACTCCTGGTGGTGGGTAAGTCCTAGGGTGGTAGCAGGCAGGTGGCCTGGAGGCATGGGGGGCACAAGCCTTTGAGCACAGGGGCCTAGGTTCACATTACAGGGCCCTTTTGAGCTGGGGGGTTGGGTCTTCTGGCTCAAGCATGGGCCAGAGAACCCACCCTCTGTGGCCCTCAGGAAGCCCTGGGCCCGTGCCTCAGCTGGAGTTGTCTGATCGTCACCTGCTGAAGCAGAGCCAGGTTCACCTGTCTTGGAGACCTGCTGATGACCACAACGCCCCCATTGAGAGTAAGAGGCCTGAGCATGATGCCACTGCCTCCTCCCTCACCGCCACCCCTAGCTAGCCCTCCCTCGGAGCCCTGGCTTGGTGATTGCCACCTCACTGGGGCTTGCGGTTCCTCATGCAAGTCCAAGAATACCAGTTGCCTTGGGCACTCCCTCGGGGAGAGCCAGACTTGTACCCCCATTACCCCTTCCCCATGCCACACACTGATAACTCTTGTCTGTTTGCTGCTTTTGGCAGAGTATGACATTGAATTTGAAGACAAGGAGAGGGCTCCTAAGAAATGGTACAGTCTGGGCAAGGTGCCTGGAAACCAGACCTCCACTACCCTCAAGCTGTCACCTTATATTCACTACACCTTTAGAGTTACTGCCATCAACAAATATGGCCCTGGGGAACCCAGCCCAGCCTCTGAGACTGTGGTCACACCTGAGGCAGGTGAGCCACCTGGGAGGGGGCCTCAGATGCCAGAGTCCCTAGGCTCTGTGAGGAGGGCTTGCAGAAGTGACTATGCCCGAGTTGCCTCTGCTTTCAGGTTTCCAGAGGGAGCTGAGGGGCAGGGTTCCCTCGGGGCCATTGGCTTTCCAGGGCCAGAATGGGCCATTCCTTCCTTGGGCCTCAGACTTGGTCCTATTGGCCAATGCCTATACCTGTGTTGTCCGTGACTGCCAGCAAGGGAGGCCCGCCTGCCTTTGCTTCTGTGCCTCATACCCCTCAGTCTGTCCCTGTAGCTCACCAGGCAAGGCCACAGGGCCAACTCAGCCAGCAACTGGCTTGTCTGCCACGGCTGCCTTCCTTCTCTCCAGGGCCCTTCACCCAATCTCTTGATTATTTTCACAACAGCAGGGAAGGGGGTGTGGGGTCCTCAGCAGGAGCCCACAGCACTGATGTGCTAACAACACATTACTTTCCAGCCCCTGAGAAGAACCCCGTGGATGTAAAGGGGGAAGGGAACGAGACCAACAATATGGTCATCACTTGGAAGGTGAGGGGGCCTGGGCTGAGCTTACCCCTGGACATCAGGCCAGGACCCACGTGTTTGCTGCTCCCCCTGGCTATGCTAAACACCAGAGGATGACCGGGGATGTGGGGCTGGGTCACGGGACGGGACTGCTCTTGGCTGACCCCCTCCTCTTCTGCTCGCCCCCTGCAGCCACTCGGGTGGATGGACTGGAATGCCCCCCAGGTTCAGTACCGTGTCCAGTGGCGCCCTCAGAGGGTGCAAGGGGCTTGGCAAGATCAGATCGTGAGCGATCCCATCTTGGTGGTGTCCAACACCTCCACCTTTGTGCCCTATGAGATCAAAGTCCAGGCCATCAACAGCCAGGGCAAAGGCCCTGAGCCCCAGGTCACCATTGGCTACTCTGGAGAAGACTGTGAGTAGCGGGTGTGGGAGCCTGCATGTGCCTTCACAGCCCACTCCCCTCCCAGTGTACACCTAGTCCCTACCTCTCAATAATGCATTTCTTAAGAGTAAGAATATTGTCTTACTCTTACATAACCAAAGTGCCATTATGGAAGTCCATAAAGTTACCATCGGTATGTTTCCCTAGTTGACAGCCGATATTCCAATTGTATCAATCAATACTGTCTTTCCCCCCAGTCCAGGATCCCACATCGGGTGTAATTGTTCCACTGCTTTCCTGCCCTTGAATCTGGAACATCACCAGATGTTCATTTTGATCACCTGGTCAAGATGTTCTCTAGTTACTCCTCCCTGTAACTACTGTTTTCTGCCTTTGCAACTAATAAACAGCCTGCAGGGAGAGACCCTGAGGCCATACAAATACCCTGCCCCTCAACTGCCTGTCCCCCAAAGAGCATCCAAATCCATCTTCCCCCCCGAGGGAGGGCTCTGGGCTGGCCTCAGGATGCCACAGGCCCTCATCTGTGTAACCGGCTGTTTCCAGATCCCCAGGCAAGACCTCAGCTGGAAGACGTCAAAATCCTCAACTCGAGCACCGTGCTGGTCAAGTGGTGGCCTGTGGATCCAGCCCAGGTCAAAGGCCACCTCCGCGGGTACAATGTAAGGGTCCAAAGTGTGGAAGCTGGGGTGATCCCCAGGGTGAGGTGTGAGGCCAGCAAGAGGAGAAAAGATTGGAGATGGGCCTCTGCTGCCTGTCAGCTGCTCTTCTGGAGGTCCTTGGGTTGTGTGGAAAAGGTTTCCTTCGAGGGCAGCAGGTAGCATGCCCTGGGGAATCCCTGCTGGATGTTTTCTGTCTCTATGGGGTCTCCTGTCCACCTGCAGGTGACATACTGTTGGGAGGAGAGTCAGCAGAAACGCAGCAAGAATCAGGTCCACAAAGGCCACGTGGTGGTGCCCGCTGACACCACCAGCACCACCCTGGGCGGCCTGCAGCCCTATAGCTCCTACCGTCTGGAGGTGCAGGCGTTTAACAGCCGGGGACTGGGGCCTGCCAGCCAGACAACTTTCAGTACCCCAGAGGGAGGTGAGCTTTGCACTCTGCACCCTTGTCCCAGCCCCTCCTCCCTGTCTCAGTGAGTCTGGGTGAGGACCTGCTGCTCGTTTCTCTGCCCTGCAGTGCCTGACCACCCTAAGGCACTGCACCTGGAGTGCCAGTCCAACACCAGCCTGCTGCTGTGCTGGGAACCTCCAGAGAGCCCCAATGGCGTGCTCACTGGCTATGTGCTGTCCTACCATCCATGTATGTATGTTGCGGGGTCCAGAGCCCCTGCCCGGCCTGACCAGGAGATGGAGGGGAGCAGGGATGGGGGTACAGCTATCTGTCAAAGCTGACTCCCCCCCTTGCCTGTCTTTGCAGTGGATGATGGGGGTAAGGAGCAGTTGTCCTTCAACCTTTCGGACCCTGAGCTACGGATGCACAACCTGACCAACCTGAGTCCCCATGTGCGGTACCGCTTCCTGCTGCAGGCCACCACGAAGGAGGGCCCTGGTGAGGCCTTCGTGCAGGAAGGAGGCACCATGGCCTTATCTGGTAAGGTGGAAGGGCTGAGGAGGCCCCACCAGGCAGCCAGGCCCAGGAGGGTGAACCTTGAGCTGCCTCGAGGTCCCATACCTTCCTGTCACTCCCCAGGGACCCCAGATTTTGGCAACATCTCAGCCATGGCTGGCGAGAATTACAGTGTGATCTCCTGGGTCCCCAAGGAGGGCCAGTGCGACTTCACGTTCCAGATCTCATTCAGAGCCCAGGGTGGTGAGCATAAATGGGGCCTCTGAGGGGGAAGGTGCTCTGGGTCCAGAGCGACTGGGGGTGGTGTGGAGCCAGGGTGCAGCCTAGTGCTTCCATTCATCCCCATGGACCTCTCGGACCTCTCGTCCTTGCAGATGAGAAGACGCCCCATTATCTCCTGCCACAGAATGTCAACTACAGCCAGAAGACCTACACGCAGTGGGACTTGCAGCCTGATACTTACTACAAGATCCTCCTGTTCAAGGAGATGGTGTTCCTGTACCAAATGGCTGTGAGGACCAATGGCACTGGTGAGGCCCCAGGGAGCTTCCTCTGTACCTGGCCCAGCCACCACTGCCCCAGGCCGTGTGCCATGACTCCTCTCTTCTCCCAGAATCTGGGTGCCCCTTGGCCGGTGACAGAGAAGTCCCAGCCCCTGAAATGGCCCATTTTAGTATCTTTCTATTTTAACTGTTTCTAAGGCAATCATTTTGTCAGAAGGTCTTCCTCCCTGGCCCCTGTTCTCCAGGGAGTCCCCCTCACGCGTCAACTGCACGCACACCTCAGCCCTAGGTCATCACCCCCCACCAGGCCTTCTGATGTCTGTGAGCCAGGCCTGCCCCTGCTGCTACCCATTCCTTGAGGGGAGAGGAGTTGTGACAAAAGTGAGGCCTGCCCACAAGGCCATGAACCTGGGGGCACGGGCTTGGGCTGAGGGTCTACAGTGCCTAAGGACTCTGTCTCACCTGGGATTGGGCTTCTCCCCACCAGGCCGAGTGAGACTCCCTCCCCCCGGCTTTGCCACTGAGGGCTGGTTCATTGGCTTCGTCAGCGCCATCATTCTCTTGCTCCTCATCTTGCTCATTCTCTGCTTTATCAAGCGCAGCAAGGGTGGCAAGTACTCAGGTAACCCTGACCCTAGGCCACCCAAATCTCTTCCACAAGTCCTCCCTGGTCCCTGAGCCTCAAGCAGGATGGCATGAGCATGTTGGGGGCAGGCAGGGGACTGGAGAAAATGGCAGCCAGGCCTGTGTGGGGTGAGTGCTACCCCCTTGAAAGCTTCCTGGCTTCTGAGAGCTGCCGAGACAACGCTGGGGGCACTCAGAGCCCAGAGGGAGAGCCTCACCTATAACCCCTGCTGGGGGATGGGGCCCAGTGTCCAGAGACAGGCTGGGGCCAGAGAAGAAGCCGGCTCTTCTCTGTGTGTCTTCAGTGAAGGACAAGGAGGACACCCAGGTGGACTCTGAGGCCCGGCCAATGAAGGATGAGACCTTCGGAGAATACAGGTGAGCTGGGGGTAGAAGCACTGCCGGTCAACTGCCCAGCACCACCCTCACTTTCATACCTGACCCTATCTTTCTCTCTTCCCTGTGCTGCTGGGTGACACCAGGTCCCTGGAGAGGTAAGGCAGGGGCGGTGGGAAGATACTGTCTGACCCCTATGGCAGGGACCCTCCAGTGGACACTGTGTGCTTGGGAGTGCCACTGGCTCCCACTCGTCAAACTCTGTGCTCCCCTAGCCTTCTGAGCTGGCAGCTCCTTGTTTCAGAGCCAACACCTCTTAACTCCTGTGTACACCGACACCCAGATTCTAGGCCTGCCTGTCACCTTCCCGACTACCCCTCTCTGAGATCTGTAAGGGCTAACAGCTGGATAGGTGCTCCTGTCTGGCTCACTTACAGGCAAGCAGCCAGGGCCCATGAGCACCCCAGGCTTCCTCCATGAGGCTGGCACCTGTCAGCACTTGCTGGGCTCCACTGGGCAGCCTCCCACTCCCTCTCGCCCTCTGCCCCTGCAGCGACAACGAGGAGAAGGCCTTTGGCAGCAGCCAACCATCCCTCAATGGAGACATCAAACCCCTGGGCAGTGACGACAGCCTGGCTGACTATGGGGGCAGCGTGGACGTCCAGTTCAATGAGGACGGCTCCTTCATTGGCCAGTACAGCGGCAAGAAGGAGAAGGAGGCAGCAGGAGGCAACGACAGCTCAGGGGCTGCCTCCCCGATCAACCCCGCGGGGACCTTGGAGTAGAGGGGTCCAGCCAGGCAAGGTGCAGCCCACGGCTGGGTGGGCCACAGTGGAGTCAGAGGCCAAGACCCCCACAGCCAGCCCGATGCCTGTTCTGGGCCCCTGACCTTGAGACTGAGGCCCCTTCCTGTCTCCAACAGGCCTTACCCCACCTTCTGGCCCTGGGCCAGTGGGAGGCTTGAGTTGGGAGCAGGAGAGAGGAGCTCACTGCCTAATCCCCTTATGATTACCCGCACCCCACTTTATTGCCAAAACCCAGCTGCACCCCTTGTTGGGCACACACTGCTTTGCTCCAGCTCGGGGGCTGGCTGATCACTCACACATCAGGAGCCTTCAGGTGCTGCCTTACCAGCCTTTGGGCACACAGAGGCTGTGGTGGTTGGGGAGGGGAAGTGGAGATGGCCCCAGAGGGGTCTCCCAGATGCTGCCTGGTGGGATCTCTTCAGGACCAGGATTGGCACCTTCTTCCCTGGCCACTTCTTGGCCAGCCTGGCTGGGACTGAGGATAGAGTTTGGGTCCCCACCATCTGCTCTCTTTCCTTTGCCATCTCTGCTCCAACCAGGATGGGCACTGGGTAAGCTGGCCATGGGTACAGAGGAGGCCATGTGGAGAGCCCAGAGTCCCCACTTGCCAGTAATCACCCTCCCACTGTCCACCCCACCCTGCGGCTGGCTTTCAGGAGCTCCATACACACGCTGCCTTCAGTACCCATCAGACAACATCCAAGTGGCCTCCATCACTGCCAGGCTGTGAAGTGGGCACACCTCTTTCCCACTGCCCCTGGTGCCTGCCTCTCCCACCTGCTACCACACTCTAGGACCCCTTAGCAGCCCTGCCACCCCCCAGTCTGAACAGTTCCTTCCTTAGCCTTCCCCTCTGCCCACCTTGGGAATGTAAATACACCGTGACTTTGGAAGTTCCTACCCGTGCCCTTTCCCCATATGCCACTAGTATGTAGGCAGATGTCTGAGTCTCTAGGTGGTTTCTAGGTTTTATAGCAATTAGCTTTGATGATCCCATCCCAGGAAAAATAAAAACAGACAAAAAAAAACCCCACAAAAAAACAAAAGGAAAGATGGGTTCTCCCAGCTCTGCTGTGCTCCTGCCAGCAGCCTCTGTCTTCCTGTCTGCCTTTGCTTGGTCTGTTGATGAGCCCTTTACAAAAAACGAAAAAATATATATATGTACATAAATATCAGAATTATAACAGGCAAATAAAAACCTGGAAACAAAGAGGAACTGTTGTCATTTTACCAAGCACGACTTCCCTGCCAGTTCCCTCATTGCTTGCAGTAGGCCAACTCCCTCCCCTTCCAGGGTCTGCGAGTGGTTCCTCTTGCACCTGCTGGCCTCCAAGGCAGCTCTGGGCTGTCCCCACCATTGGACTCCTCATTCCCACAGTGAGGCAGGTGCTGGAGCAGAGTATGGCCTGGGCCCAGGAGCATCTTCCTTGTCTAACGGGACATAACCAGCTTTTGAGTGCCCATCTGGCTCCTGGCTTCAGTACCCAGATGGAGTAGGCCTCCCTCAGTGCCCAGCCCTTGAAACCAGTATGCACTTTGAATGGCCACACATAAACCTCAAGTGGACCCTTGGGCACTCAGCCTGCCTTGGGAACTCCCAAGTCAGTATGGTCCTTTGACTGTCCCAGGTGAGGGCCATGGAGCTTTTCCTTACCCCTGGCCTTTGCAGGCCTTCGTCTCATTAAATGAGTGAGTAGAAAGCATCAGGAGAGAATTTATTTCCCCACTGTCAAATCTGTCCCTGAAGCTCTGCCCCAAAGCCTCGGCCCTCCTCTGGCCCTGCCCCTGTGGGTGAGCCACAGTCCACTGAGGTCAGCACCTCTACCTGGGCACCAAGTCCCACCCCTGTGACCTACTCAAGGACTGTTCTGCTGTGATTTCCTTCTCTTTTTCTGTACCGTTCATTCTTCCATCCCTTTTGGTCAAGTCTCATGGGCAGAAAAACGTGCTGTAATAGCTTCCATCACTCAAAACACTCATAACTGCATACCCTTCCAGATCTTGCCCCATTTCTTTGCTCCTACTTACAGCAACCCCCCTCCAGACTTGTCGGCATTCATCGTCCCTGCTTAATATCCACCTATAGCAGCATCTACTTGTCTCCAATATAGGTCTTCTTATTCTTACATAACAATAGCTAAAGATATATTTCCCATCCTCCTTCACACCTAGGTGGGGCCAGTGGAATGTGAATGGAGGGGCAACCTCTGGGCTGCACCCTTAAAGAAGCAGAGAATGCCTTTTCCTGTCCCACTCGATCTTCTCACCAGCAAACGCACAAATTCCATGGTGGGCTGGGAGGAGCCATCCTGGACCACCGAATGGCAGTTAGCTATTGAGGATGGCAGAGCAGCAACATCAAAGGAGCCCTGGATCCTGATGATGTGGCGCTGCCATGACTACCCTAGGCTGCCTGGAACATGTATAAAGGACCCATGGACGTGGACAACAGGGTGGGGATTGACTGTGGGAGAGGAGGTGTGGTGAGCCGTTCAGGGAAGAGCAACGTGGGAAAAACTGGGACAACTAATAGAAAAACAAATACAAAAAATACAACTAATAAAAAAATTAATAGACTTTGTTTTTTAGAGCAATTTCAGATTTACAGAAAAACTGGCCAGAGAGTACAAAGTTCCCATATAGAATCCTTCATTCCCCACCCTTAGCAGTGTCCCCTATTATTAACATCTTGCATTGGCGTGGGACATCTGTTCCAACTGATGAGCTAATAGTGATGTGTTGTCATGAACTACAGCTTACATTAGGATTTGTTCATGGAGTGGTGTGTTCTATGGATTTGGACAAATGTATAATTTGGAAAAATGTATAATGACTAAAACTCCCCGAAAATGGAACTGCCGGCCAAGATGGAGGCATAGGTGGAAATGCTGTACCTCCTCGCACAATCAAGATTAAGGTCAACAAAGATTTATAAACAATAACACAACCAGAGCACAGAAAATTGAACTACAGAAGTCCAACAACCATTCAACCAGACCGGTAAGGGGGGCGAAGTCAGCAGTCGGTGGAGAGGGAATGCAGCAGGAAAATGCAGTGGCTGGCAGACCCAGGAGTGCTGGGGAGTGTAGGTGGCGTGGAGCTTACAGACCCCAGACTCAGGGAAGAAATGAGCAGAGCATGCAGGGCGGTTGGCCAACCGCGGACACACATTCCTACGCAAATAAACTAGGCGCTTGTGGGAGGCAGCGGAGGGGACACAAATCCGAGAGAGCGCGGAACGGGCACCAATTTTCCCTCTCTGACCCCGCCCCCACAGATAGCATCACAACCCAGCAACTGGGTTGCCCTGCCCTGGTGAACACTTAAGGTTCCGCCACCTGTACGTAACAGGTGCCACCTGACCATAAATGACTCAA
>PVKM010022582.1:0-21731 GCA_004027735.1 Carollia perspicillata
GCCCCTAAGCCCAGGCTGGATACCCCCAACGAGTGGAGGGCCAGTGTGTACATGATCAACAGCCTGAACAAATGCAGCAATGGGAAGCTGCTCTGCGTAGACAGGGGGCTTTATGAAGAGCAGCGGTCCAGCCTGGAGTGCTCCGAGGCCAGGGCTGATGAGGATTACATTGTGGTCCCCAGAGCCCCACCGAGAGAGGACGAACCCAGGGATGGGGACTCTGTGGAGAATGCAGTCATGGGGCCTCCAGATGCCACTGGAGAAGAGGAACCCCGGGAGGGAGGTGAGGAGGAGGGGTCAGGAACTGCTGAGGAAGTGGCAGCCCCAGCCGAAGTGGTGCTGAGTGGAGAGGCTGATGAAGGTACGGCCCCCGTTCCTGAGAATGTGGGGTCTGATGATTGTGCCCAAGACCCCGGGGCAGAGGAGCAGAATCTCACAAGTGAGGAGGAAGAGAAGCTGGTGGAAGAACACAACATGTACAACCTGGAGGACAGGGGCCCTTGGGATGGAGAGGCAGTCTTTCCGAGTGATATCATTCTAACTCAAGTCAATTTAGAGGGTCCAGAAGCACCTGACAAGGAGCCTGGCCCCCCTGGGACACCCACGGAGGCAGAGGAGGATGGTGAGGAAGGCGGTGCCAATGCAGAACCAGGGGCGCCAGACGAGTATGTGGGTTCTGACAGGCCCGCTGAGGGGGATGCTGAAGATGCCAGTGAGGAACCCCTGGAGAAGGAGGGATTGGCCACCGGCATCCAGGAGGTGGACATAGTCACAGAAAGCCACGACATCTCTGAGGAGTGTGAAGATGCCTCGGGTGATGGCAACCAGGATGAACCACCTGACCAAGATGAGGAAACTGATCAGGAAGAAATGGCAGCAGCCACCCAAGAGGAGGGAGAGGTTGCTCAAGAAGGTGAAGACTCCGTGCAGGGCGAACCTGCGGAGGAGAGCTGCCAGATCATTCCTTTCGAGAATGACTGTGTGGACGACTTCGTGACTTCGCTTTCAGGAAGTCCCTATGAGTTCTTCCCTACAGAGAGCACCTCTTTCTGTAGTGAAAGCTACTCTTCTTTTTCTGAATCAGCGAAAGGTTTAGAGTCAGGGCAGGAAGCAAAGTTGGGGACGTGTGCAGACCAGAACACCATGGCTGGAACTTTGTGTGACCAGCGTGGTTCCCTGCAGGATGGTACCGGGGAGGGCCTCTCTGTCCCTGATGTGGTGATCTTGCCAGAGGATGAGGATGCCACAGACGACGCGCTGACCAACCCCTATGAGATGGGAGTCGACTTGGTGTGCGGGACTGACCCTGGAGAGGGAGAAAAACCTGAGACACAGGCTGCATCAGATGCACTGAGCGGTTACAGCTCGAAAGAAGAAGAAAACTCTGATGCCGAGGGTGGCCTGGTCCCCATCGACAGAAAGAACATCATCTCGAGGGCCAGGCCCCACTCCGGGAAGGTGGCTGGCTACGTCCCAGAAACTGTCCCAGAAGAAACTGTATCAGAAGCTGTCTCCTTGTCAGCCATTGGCATTGGAGGTACCACCGAGGAGGCAAGAAAGGTGGTTGTATCATTGGAGGGGAAGCCACTGGAAACCAGCAGGGCCTTACCAGCAAAGCCCAGAGCCTTCACTCTCTACCCTCGTTCATTCTCTGTAGAAGGCCGAGAGATCCCCGTCTCTGTGTACAGGGAGCCTGAGGCATCTAGCTTAGACGACCATCGAATCAAAAGGAAAGATGACAACCTCTCTCTGCCCTGTGTGATTGGCTCCTCTGGGAGTTTCTCCCAGAGGAGCCACCTTCCGTCCAGCGGCACTTCAACGCCGTCTTCCGTGGTCGACATCCCACCACCTTTTGACCTGGCCTGCATCACCAAGAAGCCCATCACAAAGAGCTCTCCCTCACTCCTGATCGAGAGCGAGCCCCCAGACAAGCACGGCAAGAAGAAGAAGTCGTCCTTTAAGCGGTTCCTGGCACTGACTTTTAAGAAGAAGACGGAGAACAAAGTGCACGTGGATGTCAACGTGTCTTCTTCCAGGTCTTCTTCAGAATCCAGCTACCACGGGCCCTCCCGGCTTCTGGAAATTGACCGCAGGAGCCTCAGTAACTCCCCTCAGCTTAAGGCCCGGACTGGCAAGCTCCGGGCTTCCGAATCGCCGTCCTCTCTCATTTTCTACAGGGATGGCAAGAGGAAAGGCGTCCCCTTCAGCAGGACAGTGTCCCGAGTAGAGTCCTTCGAAGACCGCTCCCGGCCCCCCTTTTTGTCCTTGCCCCTGACCAAGCCCCGGTCCATCTCATTCCCCAATGCTGACACATCAGACTATGAGAACATTCCAGCCATGAACTCGGACTATGAGAATATCCAGATTCCGCCCCGGAGACCTGCAAGGGCTGGGACGTTCACGAAGCTGTTTGAAGACCAGAGCAGAGCCCTGTCTACAGCAAATGAGAATGATGGCTATGTGGACATGAGCAGCTTCAATACCTTCGAGAGCAAGCAGCAGAGTGTAGACCAAGAAGCGGAAAGGTACTGTGAAATTAGTTTTCTTTGTGGTTTACCAAGGGTAACTGTTCGAGAGGCAAACTTAGGCGTAGGGGACAGAAAGGACTTGCTTTTTAGCCTTGTGCTCTGTTTCTTTCTAGCTGTGTGACTCAGGTGAGTGGTTTTACCTCTCGGAGCCTCAGTTACATCATCTGTGAAATGGAATTCATTCTACGTCAGGGCAGAGTGTTTTGAGAAGATCAGAATAGGTAATCTACGTGAGAGTATTACCTAAAATGCTAAACTCAGTACAAATGTGAGTGTGCGTATTTGCATTACCTGAGGGATATTTCTCATCTGGGTAGATGGCTTTACTGCTCCTCCCTGGGAAAGTCATCAAGAGAGGTTTTGGAATCTTGCCAAATTAAATATCTTTCACCATCAGGAAAATACCCCAAATTGAGATTTATACCTTTTTATTGTGTAAATATACACTCTACTGAAGAGAACTAGAAAAGATCATTTATTTATTTAAAAAGCCGCAGTTGCCCTGAGCTACATTTCTGAATAGAAGTCTTTAAGAGGTACATCCAAGCTGATTTTGGCGGTGGGGGGCGGGGGGGGGCGGTCATTCATTCACCTTGGAAGTGTGAGTGAAACACTGAATTATTGACAGCAGTGGGGGTTTTCTGATCCCACCTTCACAAGACTGACTGAAAGCCCTTTATTGATCAAGTGGATGATTGCCAAGTCTTGCTGTTCCTTGGGGATACAACTTAAAGGTGATGCAGTTCGGTCTCTACCAGTCAGAATTCATGAAAAGCCAAAATGGTCGTGATTCTAAAGGAAGTCCTGACTCTTCCCCCTCGTGTGCGCTAGCTCAGCCTAGTCCCACACAGCTGTGCTGTGGGACTTCCTGCGGGACCTGCAGCAATGGGTAGGTGAGGATGATTTGCAGAGGGCATTCGCTGTCGCTGGAGTATAGATGCTAGCAGCGTTTGCATGGTTTATTCTCGAGAGTTTTTCAGATGGTTCCCCAGTCTGGCTCTGCCTTCTCCCTACCCCAAGCCTGGGCAAGGCTGTTATTAACTAGTTCTTTCTAGAATGAAAATGTGTGTTTGCTGGAGCCGAGGCAACACCTATCCTGCTGGAGGTCCCGGGTTTAGTTTGGAGAATGCAGATATGTGGGAACTCTTAGAGGGCGAGAGGAAAAGAGCCAGCGAGGTCATTGCATTAATGGTTATCAGCAGGATTTGATGAGACCTAGTCCTAGGCGAGTGCCTCCTAGCATTAATGAAAATAAAACCAAGCTTTGAAACCATAAAGTCTCCATGCTGGAAAGCATATTGGAGGGCATATGGTCAAACCTCCCACCTCTGACAGGTTTCTCTCTTAACCCGGTCTCTACTTGAAGTCCTCAAGCCACAAGGAACTCACCACCTCCCAGAGCTGCCTTTTCTGTTGCTGGGTACTCTGATTAAGTTTTTCTTTCTGACTGAATTAAAGCTATCTCCAACTAACATCCCTAACCCACTCACATTGGCTCTTCCTTCTGAAGCCAGGTGAGTGAGCCCATTTCCTCTTTTGTACGACAGCCATTTAGAAATGGAACTCTGCTTCTGTAGAATCACATTCCCAGAATTTCGTGGCTGGAGGGGACCTTTAGACAATATTTGATCCTCTTACAGAGGAGGAAACTGAGGCACACAGAGGGAAAGGGACTTGCCAAGGCTCTCTCAGCACGTTAGTGGAGAAATCAGTGCTAGAGTTTAGATTTCCCAACTCTCTCAGGACTGTGCAGTGAATTATGCTGCCGGATGCCGAGTGTGGTTGTGCACGCGGCACACTCTACCTACAACCCCAGGGCACATTCGCCTTCTGGTCTGTACGCGGTGCCCTCTGGGGTTGCGCAGTGCTCAGGCTATTTGGCCATATGCGAAGGCGCTGTTGTCTTGATCTGTAATGTATCCAAATAACAAAGATTCCTTCATCCAAACTAACATGACAGAAAGGGAATAAAACGCCCAGGAACATGCCAGAGCCACCACATCTTGACTGCTTACTGCGCGCTGCGCGCTGTGTGCTTACACTGTGCTGGGCGGCTTTCCCTGCACGCCTCACATTTGATGCTGCAGCCTGGGGCACTGGTTGAGTCTCCTGTCAGACTCTGAATTTCCAAAGCTCTGTCCCCCACTCCGATGCTGTTTCACCAAAGGCCAGACCGACTGAGATAAATCTCCCATGCAGGAACCACATCCTCTTGGACATCAATCAGTGAGCAAAGCTTTCTTCCGTTTTCCGGCATGAAACAGATGGAAGCGGAGCGGGAGAAAAGTCCCCGCTTTGGGCTGGAACAGGTCTGGGCAAGGGAGGCTTCAGACACAACAAGCTGAGAGGCACAGGGGACTGCCCAGGGGGCGGGGGGCCCTCTGCTGCTTCGCCTGAATGGGAGCTTTGAGAATCTTAGTGGAGGGCGCTGCTGATTTGAGACAGGCCCAGGGATGCTTCGGGTTGGACAGGATTGAGAGGGTAGGGAGGCAGTTTCTTCCTCCTCCTGCTACTTAATCCTGCCCTATACCTCGAGTAAGTTTGACTGTCAGAGGCAGGAGCCAAATAAATAACAGCAGTGCTGAAAGAGCTCGGGAACAGTGCATCGCGAGACAACGGTTTAAAGCCCACTCAGTCACTGACTTGCTGTGGGATCTCGGGAAGGGTAGGGCACAGTTTCCTCATCTGTAACACGGTAAGGTTGGAGCAGATCTGTATTTCTCACCATTGACCTTTCCTGCACCACCTTTACATTTCTGTTATACCGCTTATGCTCTCACCTGCCTATTATTTGTCTTTCAAACAGTCCATCTTTTTTACTTGACAAAAAGTATTTAGAAAGGAAATTTTATGTCACTGTTAGAAAGTGGAAAAAAAACAGTATCAGTTGCCGTAAGTAGAAGGCAATTGTACAAATAAAATACAAAGAAAAATAAAATAACAGGTACAATCTAGCTTGAGGTTATTACTTGCCAAGGCTGCGCGCCGGAGGCCGGGGCCCTTTGTTAAACAGGGAGAGGCGTCAAAGGCATCCTGGCACCACACAGAGACTTTCTACTTGGCATAATCCAAAGGATTTCATAGAGCTGAAAAGTGGTGTGGTTTAATGTTATTTAAATCCAAATCCTTTTTCCACTAAAAATACCTCCCTTCAAGAAAGGGTAGAGCATATAATAGAATTCAGAGAGCCCTTAGGGACCCCTAAATCAGAGCAGCAGCTTAGGGGCTAATGGATGATGATAAAGTTTCTTCCATGCAGTTACTTCCTCTGAGATTTGTATACACAGATAATAACATTCTAAGAGCTATAATAATATTCTTACTAACAGTCTTCCATCTCATAAAATAAAATTGTGTATATGCACATTACCTACGTACGTTTTTCCCATGCTATACAAAAAAGGTTTTGTCATCCTTTAAATTGTATCCACAAACATTCGTTTTTCCTCAATTGACCCTTTTGGGAGAAAAAGGGGCTAGAGATATTGTCCAATATTCTTGCTTTTCAAATAAGATGTTTCATGTCATCAGCCAGTGCTCCTGGTTGGGGAACCTAGTCCTGACTTCTGAGTATCCATGGCATCTCAGTGTGTTGCTTATGCACTGGGAGCTTAAAGATGTATGTTGATGACCAGGGTTTGTATGATTCCATGCAAGTAGGTGATTTTGAGCTTCACAAGGGTTCTGGAAAGAACTGTAATTAAATACCTATCTTTGGCAACCACCGTGTTTTGTATATACTTATAAAATACCCATTTGTTGCAAAACACTACAAAAACTCATTTGTCCTAAGTGTCTCATTCAAAGCCCCGTAATTGTATGTTTATTTTTTTGCATGATGTTAAGTCCACCTTAATCACAGCATTATACATCAGCACAGATCTCTGATGCTACTTTCCCCAACATTTCATAGTGAAAATATTCAAACTTATAAAAAAGGGGTTTTTTTGTTTGTTTTTTAAGATATTTTATTTATTTATTTTTAGATAGAGGGGAAGGGAAGGAGAAAGAGTGGGAGAGAAACATCAGTGTGTGGTTGCCTCTCATGTGTCCCCTACTGGGGACCTGGCCTGCAACCCAGGCATGTGCCCTGACTGGCAAAAAAGTTGTTTTTATAGTGAATGTTCATATATTCACCCCCTAGGATATGCCATTAACATATTCCCACACTGGCTTTCTCTTATCTCTTTCTGTCCAGCACTCTCTGCATTCATTAATGCATATTGTTTTTGATGAACTGGAGTGGCCAAAAAGTCCATTTAGTTTTCTCTGTAAAATAAAAGACACATTTTTCATTTTCACCAACAACTTTATTGATTTGGATATTTTGAGTATGTCTGCTATCTCCTGCTATTGGCTTCTAGTGGGTAGAGGCCAGGGGTGCTGCTAAACATCTTCCAATGCGTACGACAGCCCCACAGCAAAGAATTATTTGGCCAAAACGTCAATAGCACCAAGAAACTTTGGAAACCACTTTTGACATGTTCAATCAGTCACAGTGCCTTCTCCATACACTGCACAAATATTCTTTTGCATTTCAGTTGCGTTTTTACCTTTCTTGAAACAATAAAGCGTAATATGTTAAAAATATTGTATATCTTTTTCCATCTTCAATATTAAAATGGCTGCACAAAAACTCACCAATTTTAATTTTTTTAATGCACGCTGATACAACAGTTGTCACAATACAATCTAACAAAATTGTTTTGAATGAAGTTAAAGACAACTAAGTGCTGCTAGAGCCATTGTACATTAAAAACTACACAAACTTTTTGGCCAGCCTAATACGTATGGCAGCTTTTTATGATTGCACAGGGGCATATGCAGCCCCGGGAGTCTGTGAGAGCACGGTGGTTAAAGCATATAGACTTGTGAACCAGGCAGCCTGGGTTTCAAGTGTACACTCCACGATTGATTGTGTGTGTGACCTGAGACAAGTTATCTACCTTTCTCCGCCTCAGTTTCTTCATCTGTAAAAGGGTATAATAGTTCCTTCCTCATAATGTCATTAAGACTTACATGAGTTAATACAGCACACAGTGAAATGTTCAGTACGTATTAGCTCTTATTGTGTGACATGATCAAGGTCACATAGTGATGGATGCAAGATTTGAATTTGAGTCCAAGGGTATAGGTGGAGAATCTGGTCCTGTCACTGTGGAGGTATCTCTTTCTCTTTCTCTCTTTCAAGACTCTTCTGCATGTGTTTGATGCAGTGTTCAGGACATCGCATCAGTAAAACCTGGACCATAACCTTTCGAGATTCAGCTGTGGGGCGTGGCGTCAGTGTTCTCTCAAACACCCTCCTGAAATGGCATCAGGGCTGCAGAGCAGGGATTTATGATTCTATAATCTCAATAGCAGGAGGGCCTGTCTCTATGACTCTGACTATAGCTATTATAGCACTTGTAATTTACGATTAGTTAGGCACATTAGGGATTTCCAGCCCCATTTTCCAAGTGAGAAAACAGAGGCCCAATGAAGTGATATAAATTATCCTTTGTCACAAAAGTATTAACTAGTCCAACTAAGATTTAAACCCAGCTCTTTCTTACCCTCAGTCTACTGCCCTTCTCTCTACCCTGTTTCTGTGGCTGTAAAACGTTAGCTGGTAGTCTTCATCCAACAGCTGCTGAGTATCTGTGTCCCTGGCAGGACACAGGCTAGTACAGCCATGAGCGAAATGTTGGCTTTGCTTATTGGTCCAAAAGGCTCAAGGAAAAACAGAAGGACACTTTCATTTCTTCTCTGATGGCTGGTGAGTTTGTTGCTCTGTTGGCAACTCATCAAGAAAGCTGATAAGGGACCTAGCTGGTGTAGCTCAGTGGATTGAGCGTGGGTCTGCAAACCAAAGGATCTCGGTTCGATTCCCAGTCAGGGCACATGCCTGGGTTGCAGGCCAGTTCCTAGCAGGGAGTGCACAAGAGGCAACCATACACTGATATTTCTCTCCCTCTCTCCTTCCCTTCCCCTCCAAAGATAAATAAATAAAATCTTAAAAAAAAAAAAAGAAAACTGATAAAGCTTCCTGGAACTTGCTAATTAAGTACTCGGATGTCTTTCCCTCCCTCAGTGCCACAGTGGGGACCCTTGCCCTCCTGTGGCCAGTCGTGCCTGTGAAGCAACCAGCAGCTCTGGGTCTGACAGGCCATCTGTTTGGGATCTGCTGCTCGTTAAGGGAGCTTCAGATGGTTCGGCCCACCTGGGAGCAACAGCTCATGAATGTTTGTGCCTTCCAGAGAGAGCTGTGGAAGGGCCGAGGCCCAGCGTTTCATTACTACCTTCTCCCAGCCCGAGGTCCTTGCAGAGCTGTTCTGTGTTAAAATGAAGCTCAAATTACAAGCCCAGGAGTGTGCGGATTGGCCACATTATACAGAATGCATATAAGGATAAGGAGTGGGCAAATCCAGGTAATTGAATATTTCGGCTACCTGATGATTGCCACGTGAGAAATGAGTAATTCTGGCTAGGGAACTGTGCCGAGTGACGTGTGGAAGGAGAGGGCCGGGTGGAGCAGGCAGGTGGCTGGCTTCAGCGGACTTACACTCCGATGGGGGAAGGGCGCCTCCCTGAAGTGTGAGGAGAGAATGCTCAGGGCCCAACGAGTAGGAGTCCAGAGGAGGGCGGATAGAGTGGCATTTGAATGGACACTGGAGGAAAAGTAGGATTTTGATGTAGGACGTAGGAGAAAGGTGTGAGAACATACAGAGAAACTTAGGACTATGGTTTTTAGTAGGTAAAACTGCAGTGAAAACATTTCTTCTGGCTTCTGGAGGTACCTTGAAATATTTAGTCTGAAAAAATGGTTCATATCATCTACAGGTATGGAGAATATATGGAGGAGATTGGGTCCATAGGCTTAAGGACTAAATTCAAACACCATCTTTTTCTAATTTCCAGTTCTTACCGTGGAATGTCACACTGGCTCAGCTCATTGACACACTCCCTGGATTTTCCTAAAGTTTGCTTAGCATCTGCTGCCCTGCCCTCAAGGCCTTTCAGTCTGGCTGGGGAGACCAACAGAGGTCATTGGAGCCCAGTGTGATGAGGTTCTGTTAGAGGTCCCTCCAAACAGTTCTGGGGGGATCTATTTGGGAGACACTTGAGATGGGTATTATCAGAGGAACAGGAGTTCGTGACGGAGACGAACAATCGAGGAAGAACATGTGTCTGTGCGTGTCTACATCTGGCGGGTAAGAAAGAATCGTGAAGTTTCCAGATGGACCTCAGTGTGCATGTCTGTGAGATGAGGTTGGGAAGGCAGGCCGGGACCCAGCGGAGAAGGGCCTCGTGTATCCGCTTGGGGAGTTAGTACACACCCACAGCAGGGAAAGTGCATGGGCACGGACACCTTATTGGCAAGGTGGAGAGTGGAGGGGTTGGCGAGATGGGAAGCAGGGAGACTAGCCAAGAGGCTGGGGCAATGGTCCCCTCCAGAGATCACAAGGGCCAAGCAGAGCTGTAGCGGTGGGAAGTGGGGGAATGGAGTTCTGTTTCCAGAATGTCCACAGCAACCTCATGCTCCAGTGTGGACTCCAGGGCTAGCTTATGTCCGCCTCTGCCTTTCTCTTCTCATTCTTTTATCTGTTACATTCTGTCTGGTCCCAAATAAATAAAAGATTTGAGTTGGTTCCCAATAAAAGACATAGCAAGAAAAATAAGAATCCAGTCCATAGAAAAGAAGTTAAAGGATGCAAGCCAAGTCATAAAGTTGGGGGAAGTAATTGTACGGGCAGTCCAGACCAAGGACAGTGACCACCATTAAAATTCTCAAACCCAGCACAGACATCTAGCAGAAGAGTGCTTCCTTCCCTCCCCAGCCCCCGGCATCTTCAGAATGCACTAAATATTTTGCCGAAGTGATTCCCCGAGAGAGTAAATGCTGACTTATTTTTTACAATATAAAAAATAAAAAAATAAAAATATTTTGTACCGCAGCAACAAATGTATGCATCATTTTGAAACAAAGGGGATTTACAGCCTCAGCTCTAAATTCCTTGGGTGGGGAGGGGAGGCCGAGCTGCATGTGAGCCTCCTGCTGACTAATTCCATTGGTGCTGAGAGCTGCATGGCTGGATTTTCAGCACATCCCCAGCCATGGTTTTCATTGCTATCTTTGTATCTGCCTGTAAGCTGGGAGTCTTCCTATTATTATTATGTTTTTGACAAATGAACTCATGCAGAGCTTTCATTAAGTTTCATTGAAAGGACCTGGAAATGCCATAAAAATTATTACAATCTCAAAACCATCACATTCCTAATGCGTGTGCCTGGGCTTCTTGTTGAAATTGACTGATGAGAATTTTGGTTTTTAATTTTCTGACTTAAAATAAGACCATCTGCAGCTGTTTCTTTTAGCAATAATTTTTAATTAAATGCAATAAAATTTACAGGGAAGGACCCTAATAAGAAAATCGTGCCGGGAACACACTCATCGTAACATTCGCTAGCATGATATTAAGGCCCCCAACTATTTTTTTTCCGTGCAGAGCTATAACGTAGACGGAATCCTGGTGAAGTGTTAATCACAATGTGCTTTTACCTTCATAAAATCAGGGCTTCCCCCTGTGGGAGGCGTGAAGATAATTCTCACTAATAGAGGACAGTCTTGTTGAGTGAGTGCTTTGGCGAAATGTCAGCAGCAGGTCTCCTGGCCCAGCTGAGCCCCAGAGGAACAGTGAGGTCTTTGTTCCAGCCCAGTTGGAGTGGTGCTGGATGTACAGTATTTCGGCCTCCCTGTTCCCCGCCTATCGATTAGGGATGAGCAAATCATGCCCAGGAGACGCCAAAGAGAAAAGTCATCTCTGTATTTGAGGCATTCCTTCAGTAAGTCTGTGTCAAGTGCCTACTAGATGCTAGGCACTGCTCTGTGAGCTTGATAGTAAGCTGACGGACGAAATCCCTGCCCTCACAGAACTGGTATTCTGGGGAGAGTCAGAGAGTAAACAAACTAATAAGTAAATGAGATAATCATAGATAATGAGATCATTCTTTGGAGATGAGATGATTCTTTTACGAAAAAGGAAAAAAAGCAGTGTGGTAGAAAGTGACTGGTAGAAGGGACACTTTAGATGGGGTGGTCAGGGAAGGCTTCTCTGAGGAAGTGACATTTGAGCAAAACCTGAAGGACAGCCAGACACCATCAGAGAGGAGGGCATTCCAGGCAGTGGGAACAGCAGGGACAAAGCCCTGAAACTAAAGGCCCTTGTGGGGTTTGCGGAGCGGCCGGGAGGCCAGTATGGATGGGGTACAGAGCACAGGGGGAGAGAGGTGGAGGGTGGGGTAGGCAAGGGCCCAGGTAAAAGATTTGAATTTCACTTTCACGAGATGCCATTGGAGGGAAGTGGTAGGATCCCACAATATTTGAATTATCTGAACTCTTCAGGCCATCTCACAGAACTTGTACATTTAGGGTCGGATCAGCAGATAATTTGAAAATGTAGCAAAGAATATTTGCTCTTCAGAATGGTTCTGGGAGTGTAAAGTGGTTTTGGTTCATCCCAGAGTGTAACTGACCCCTGGTTTTGTGGGTTTTGAGTTTCTGGGTCTCAGGCCTTTCTCCCTCTTGTAACTGCTCTGAAATGGCTTGGAATTAGCAGGTTTGAGTTCGCCATCTGCATGCTCTTGACAGAAGAGGGTGGTGGTCCAGGGAACTGAGAGGAGGCTAGCTCAGCCGCACTGGAGAAAGGGTGGGTGGTGACAAGGTTGGGGCGTTTCTGGAAGAGGAATGTGCTGCATTTGGACTTGTACTGCCTGTGGGAACTGATTTGATCTGTGGGCCATGGGGAAGTATTGAAGGTTTTAGAGCAAGGGAGTGGCATAATCAGCCAGTTCCCTAGCACGGTTACTGCAAGCTGTGTGGGGTAGAAAAGAAGGCTCCATGGTAAGGTGTCTAAACATTAAAGGATGGAGGCCTGACAGCAGGACCTGGCCTCGTCAGCCTCTGCAGGAAGGTGCCTCCCAGCGCAGCTACTGCACAATCGCTCGGAGCAGAGTTAGGCCAGTCTCTGGCTGTCTGGAACATGCCAGTAAAGCGTTCTGGGGTGGCATCTAGGCAGCACAGACGACAGAACCAGAGAGCAGTGTGGCCCAGCAAGAAGAGACAATGAGCTTGAGTCCCACTCTGCCTTTACCTTGTCATCTGATCTGAACCTCAGTTTCCTCACCTATCCAAGGGGTATGATGGCGGTCCCTTCATCACTGAGCTATCACAAGGAGTCAGAGGTAGTGCATGTGCAAGGGCTTTGTCGGGTATTAAAAATAATACTGTCAGTCTTGACCTTCGCTGCTGGAAGAACATACGCTGCTGTGTACCACAGCACGTGAGGCTTTCTGGAGTGTTCACTCTACACCAGGCACTGTCTTAGACTCTGTGTATATATTCACTCAGTCTGCAAAACAACCCTGCCATATAGGTACTTAAAAAAACAAAACAAAACCCTACACTCAGCAGATGAGGAAACTGAGGTAAAGAACTTAAGTAAAGGGCCCAAGGTTACACAGCTGGTCAGCAGATCTGAATTTTTACCGCGGCAGCATCCAGCACCCATGCTCTCAGCGGTGCTGTGAGGGTCTTACTCGCCTTATGTGCATCATGTCATTTAACTTGCTGCATGTCCCTTGCTGCATGTAGCTGTTCAGTCTTCCTGTTCCAATAGAAGAGGTAACTGAGGCTCAGAGTGGTGACGTGACTTTTAAGGCAGTAAGTGATGGAGCTAGGAGCAGAAGGAAGGTAACTCCAGGTGTGGGTTCTTCCCTCTTTGTGTTTCACCCACATCGAGAACGTCCCACTCGGAATTGACCCTCCAGGTGTCGAAGGTGAGGACACACAATGGGGTATGAATTTTCAGAGTTAAAATTTCTTTATTGTAGGACATCTTATGATCGTCTGCTTGCGTAGGTCCTCATGGCCAGGAAATGATGTAAGAACTATATATAGAGATGACTGCACACACAATTGCAGTAACAATCAATGAGGTGATATTATGCAGAAGGTTAAGGCCTCCTTGGCTAGGCTGTGGAAGAGCCCTTGGGGAATTTATCATCTGTGTTCACCATACTCTAGGTCAACAGGACAAAAAGCTCATAATAATTTCCAAGTGATTAATTCATATGTTTCACTTGACTCTGAGAATGCCCCACGACTGTTCAGCCTCCAAGAGATGAAAGCAGCCGCTGGGCCATGTGTTGGGGAACTCTGAGCTCATGGCTGAGCACTGCAGTGCTTCCCTGACTTGGAGATGCATGTGTCTTTGGCTGTTTTCCTGCAAGACAAAAGTCTCAGAGTTGAGATTGTTTCTCAGGGTGATGTGGCTTGTCTCTATGTAAACAGACCTGTTCTCTACATGCATGGGATTTGTTGGAACCCTGGATAGGGCCCGAGGGAAATCCAGGTCAAGGCGTGACCCAAGAACTTTGACTTGTAGACTTGCTTGCGTGATTGTAATTAAGAAATCAGGATGCACAGAAAAAGACCCCTGCCTTACAGAATCTGCTCAGAGACTGTAAGTTCTAATGGACTCAGTTATGACGAAAATTTCTAATACTGAGCAATGTCCTGTGAGGTAATGAGCTCCCCATCGTGGTCAGTAATTAAGAACAATAATAAAGCTCTCCACATGGTCGGTGGAAAGGATACTAGAATGTATCACGAGGCTGTTGTCACTTGCACAGGCCAGGAAATCTGAGCTCTTGGGGTCATTTTTGGCTGGGCAGAGAGAGTCCCAAGGAAGCAAGTACATTGCTATAGGTACTGCCTCAGAAGCCCCTGAAAGGTATCCAGGCACCAAGGCTAGAGAGGCCCCAGAAGACGAGGACTACTCAATATCAGCTCTGAGACCAGTTCTAGAAAGTGCCTCCTTTACAGTGAAGTGTGTTTTTCATGCCTATTGCCCACTGTAGCCAAAGCCTCTGAAATGCTAAGGCTTACCTGCTGAAAAGGTGGCGCTCGGAGAGGGCGGTGTAGCCCTGGGTTCTGACCTGCCTCGGGAGATGGCAGAAGTTCTCCCAGAGTCAAGAGCCTGGCCACATATAAGCGATGGAAAATAGGTGATTTTGTGCTCCTGGGGGACTCCCTCACACACAGTCTCTAGTTTTCACACTTAGTGTTGCAGCAGAATCCTTTTTCAAATGAAATCTTACTGGGAACCCCAACATAGAACACAAGTTACTATACTTCTCTTTCATAAGTGCAAATTTTCAATGTTAATAGGAACTCAATTAATGAGATTGCCATGCTGAATAGAAATCTTGAAAATTGGACATTATGGATTGTAGTGCTGTTCTTATAGCCTACTCAGGGGAGATGATTGTGCCAAGTGGTATATTGTGGGGGTTTGAGAGCAGGTTTTCTAGAGCCGAAGGCTGGGTTCAAATCCCAGCTCTGCTAGTTACTAGCTTTTCGTCCTTGGGCAAATCACTTAACTTCTCTGTGCTTTAGCCACCTTGTGTGTAAAAATAGGGGAGACGGCACTACCTACCTAAGGAAGTTGTTGTGATCTTTGACTGGGTTAGCAGTCAAAGGACAGAGCCAGAGCTGGGTGCATTTTACATGCCCAATACACTTTAGCTGTTCTTATTGACGCTGTAACAGTGTCCGAGTCTGTGAAATTCCTAGAAGACATTTGCGAAACCCTCACCAGGGTTTCTGAGGAATGCAGTTTGAAAACCCCACCTCATCTCATATAATACGGGCATGTTTCTCTTAACAAATGCTGTTGGGTATACATATTTATAGGTCTTTTTCACCAATAATTTAATCAGGGGTTTACAGCACCCTGCGCCAGCCACAGCAGAAGAAGTGGAGAAATGGTAGTTTCTGCCCATCTTTCAGAAACAGGCCTTTTGTTCTGTTGTGGGGGAGGAGGTTTGGCAGGTTAAGAAGCAGTTCAGGGGTAGATAACTATTGGTTCATAAACTCCAGGATTATGATAACCCCTCACCCTCTGCTTTATGAGAATGGAAATGAAATTAACCCTGTGATTGGGGAAAGGAAGCAACACTCGGCAGATTCCACTGTCTGCCGATGTTTCGTAGACGTGTGTACACTCCACTGCTTTTATGTGCTGATCAGCCCCATTTACAGGTAAGAAAACTGAGGCTAGAGGACATCGTCTGGCAGAAAAGGCAAACGGCACCCTGAGCCCGCACGGGAAAGCAGGTTCCTACCCACTGAGCAGTGCTGGCCCCCCCTCAGGCGGCCGCGAGTCACTCTCACCGTGGGTGTGTGCAGAGGGCTCGGTGCACCCCTGCCAGAGGCTGTCTTGGAGATTCTTTTTGTGGGCCAGAAAGCCGGACGAGAAAACCCAGGAAGTTCAGAAAGTCACGAGACTTTGATGTGGCCACTTCGTACTTCAGAGTTTGGAAAGCTTTTCTATGCCAGTTAGCTCCATTGGTTCTCCCAACACTCACTGTAAGGCACGGATTACAAGCACAATTTCACTGAAGACCTGAAGGAGTTTCGGGATAGCTGGGCAGAGTTATTTTCTAGGTGGGGCTTTGGGTAAATCATTTTCCTGGGAGGCTTCTCAGTCTCCTTGACTGAAAAATGGGGATATCGGTAGTGACAGGTGACTAATGGCCAAGAGTGACCTATGCCAAGTGCTGGGTGCAGGGCCTGGAGTGCAGTAGGTTCTCAGTGAATATGATTATGGTTATTATATGATTGTACCCGCTGTGAGGAAAGGACCCAAGTCAGTGTAGGAGGAGATGTTCCCCGTAAGACCGAGGGTTTGGGTAATACCAAGATAGGAATAATGAAGAGCAGAAAAAGAACTGGAGGCTCAAAGACTATTGTCCAAGATCACATAGCCAGCAGGTGGCAAAGCGACACTTAAAACCCAGGAGTGTCTGCTACGAAGCCACCATGCCACATGTTCTGTGGGAATTGAGGCAAACAGAGATGGCTCTCTGGGACTGACCCAGGATGGGTGTGGCAGGTCCTGGGCCACACCTGGAGTCGCTCTGGGTGATAACAGAAGAAAGGAGGGTGATGTCATGCAACTAGGGATTGTTCTGGGCCCACGCTTCCCTCTCGGGAAGCTCCTTGTAGATGCCACATCTGGTTTCCAGGGAGGTCCCTGGTCCAAACCCAAGTTTCCTCGCCAGTCTGAGGCCAGAGGTCAAGGCTGGGTTCAGAGCTGCAGAGTGAGTCAGTGCCTTGTAGGGATTACAGTTTAGGCGGCTGCTCAACCTGTGGGATGAAGAGCCACCCCCAACTCCAGGCCTGTAGGTTTCCATCCAAGCCTGGCTAACAGCACTTGTGGTGAAAGAGGCGTTTGTGCTGACTTTGGTCTTTCTCTGACCCTCCCTTGTACCCCAGTGTCGGGGAGGGAAGTTTAAGATGTCACCGAGCCCGTCTGAACTCCCCCATTTTGCAGAAGAGAAAACTGAGGCCCAGAGAGGGGACTCGGTTCCTTGATTTCTGCTTCCACGAGGTAAGCTGCTTCCCTGTTAAGTGCATGAGGTAATGATGGAGAGGACAGGGAGGACACAGGAAGGACACGACATTCTGCTGGGGGAATTTCAGACCCCGTATGAAATGCTTGAGGAAGTTTTCTGGAACAGATAGCTTTCTGTGTGTTCCTCAGTCCCCAGCTGGTGACACCAGCCTTGCTGACCTCCTACACCCAGGACGCATCCCTGTCTCCTTCGCACCTCTGCTAGAATCTGCCTGCTGTGCTGTTTGCGTAACCTTCTCCCTCACTGCACTGTGAGCCCTTCAGTGGCATCACCACCTACAACTGACCTGTGTCCCCAGCACTTGGCATACAGCTTGGTACCCAGATGGAGCTCAATAAAAGTTTGCTAAATGGATATCTTCTGGGGATAACTGTGGTATCTCAGAGGGGCACACTCCACCAGGACAGGACTTTGCGCAGATTCTTCCCAAACCCCAGTGGTGCTCTGGGTGCTGGGACAAGAGAAACAAGGCAGGCTGACAGTCAACCGGGGGAGATGGACACAGATGCCCGATATCAGAGTTAGTTATTTAAATTCAACTGTGCAGTACTGCAAAGAAGTGCAGGCAGTTCTGAGAGCTTCTGAGAGGTGCCCTGAGCGGAAGAAGACCTCTGAGAAAATGAGACTTGGGCTTGGTCCTGAAATACGATGAGGAATTAACTCGATAGAGGGAGAGGGTCAGGAAGAACATTCTAGGCCCTGGGAACCAAGTGTACACAAAGACCCTGTGGGAAAGGTTCGGTTATCTTTCCCATTTTACACATGAGGAAACTGAGGCTCAGAGCAGGGACGTGACTTGCCTAAAGCCACACAGGTAACAAGAGACAAGGCTGTGGTTTGCATGCAGGTCTGACTCCAGAGCCCAGGCCCTTTCTCCTGCCAGCTCTGCCCTGAACAGGCAGGAAGCCTGAGGTGGCCTATGTGACATCACAGTCCGCTGGGCCAAAGCCCTCGCTTCCCCCTGGGAAGATGGACTCCACACACTCACTGCTCCACTCCCTCCCCACACCCAGGAGCTCATCCACACCTCGATCCTTCTTTTTCTCATTTGTTCTGCACTTCATTTGTCTTTGCATCACCTGCCTATGTGACTTGGGCCTGTTTCCTCAGCCGTACTGTGGGGGATCGTGCAACCGACTCTCCCAAGCTCCTAACAGTCTGGGATTTGACCACATATATATATATGACCTTGGAAAACTTCCATGAGCTGCAAGTCTAGAAAGAAATTCTCAACCCAAGTTAAGGCACATTCACTGGGCATCTACTGCATGCCAGCCCCTGCAGGACTGAGAGCTGGGGATTGCAGACAAGGCTCGGCTTTAAGGTTTGTTAGGGAGGCAGATTTACAAACAGCTGACTGAATGCTGTTACCAGCCTGGTAGGAAAATGAACAACATGCTGGCAGCAGAGAAGGAGAGGCCAAGTGCGGTGAAGAAAAGGCCTCCCTGAGGAGTTCGCAGGGTTCAAATTGGACATTTGAGCTGAGCTCAAAGGGCAAGCAGGTCTGCATGGTGAAAAAGTACGGGAAGGAAATTGCAAAACAAAGGGATGGCACATGCAAAGGCACACAGTCATCAACAGCCTGAGCGTGCAAAGGCTGAGGGCAGGTACACAGCGGCCAGACTGCATGTGGTAGTGAGTGACCAAACGTGAGAGCTTACAGCCACCGGCTTGAGGTTCTGAAGTACCGAGGGTAGACTCAGAGGCTGAGAGTACCAGTCAGCAGGGGTGCCCCGAGACTCCCAGCGAGGGGCTCTCTGTGCCTTTATAGCCTTCAAAGGAGTGTCCCCTGCTGCCCTTTACAGCCTCCATTGACATTATGTGAGACTCCCCGCCCCCACAGTTGGAGAAGGGGGAGGTATGGATGTAACAATGTCTTTTGAGGCTTGGAGTCCAGTCTGCCTCCCAATTATCCCTGGGGAGGTGACTACTCAATTCGCAGGGCTTCATTCTCGAGTTGCTGCAAATCAGAGGTGCCTTGGTGACAGGCATAAATTAGCTTCCTTTGAATAGGCCAATTAGAGCTAATAACTGGAGGGAAATGTACTTCGGTGGCTTTGGTCCAAGGGCTTTCTCTAGATTGTGGCTTTTCGGAGTCCCGAGTCTGCTCTGTCTCATCCCTGTCTGTCGGCCTGAAAAGCGGCTAGGTTTTCTGTTTTGTAGAAATAATGTCCATCCCTGCATGGACTCCTCCTCCCACAGGCTGGGAATGACTTGCCGGCTCTCTGTGACTCACCGTATTTAAAGTGATTGATTATGGTCGTTCACAAGGCTGTTCATGGTGTCCTGCAGTTTGGTTTTGGGCTTAGCCTCCCTCTGAGAGCAAGAATTGGCCCAGAATATCTGGGCTCTTTTTCTCTACGCTCCTTGCCGTAAACCATTTTGCTGTGTGTTCTGCTTTCCGGGCCTCCGTTTCCCGATTTGCAAAACAAAGTGTTCATGGAAGTGATTTCTGAGGGCTGGCATATGAGTTTTTGAGATGACACACTAGTTTTCTGTTGTTGCCATAGCCATTGATCGTACATTTATTGGCTTAAAACAACACCTGTTTTTCATCTCAACAGTTCTTTAGGTTGGAAGTCCAGTGAGCTGGGCTGAGTACTCTGCTTGGGGTCTCACAAGGCCAAAACCAAGGTGTCGGCTGGCCTGGGCTTTTATCTGGAGGCTGGTGGGGGGATCCATTTGGAAGCATATTCAGGCGGTTGGCTCACGTCAGTTCCATGCAGGAATGAGGCCCCTGTTTCCCCGCTGGCCGCGGGACAGGGCCTGGGTTTGCTCCTCGAGGCTGCCTGCATGCTCTCATCCTGCCCCTGTGACCTTCTCTGGCGGTGGCGGTTTGAGTCTTTCTCACACTTTGAATCTGTGACTCCAGCTGGAGAAAGTTCTATTTTAAGGACCTGTGTGATTAGATTGGCCCACCCCGATAATCCAGGGTAACCTCCCTATTGTAAAGTTGTAATCTTAAATATATCTGCAGAGTCTCTTTAGCCAGGTAATACCAAATAGCCATAGGTCCCAGAGTTAGGACGTGGGCATTTTGAGGACCGTGATTCTGCCTATGACAGTCTGCCCTCTGACTCCACAAAGATTCATGTCCATCCCAAATGCAAAACTCACTCCATCCCAAGGTCCCCAGGGATTTTGTCCTGTGACATCAACTCAACAAACTCTTCTCTCGTCAGTTTTAAAGTCCCACATCTCATCGTTTAAATTGGCTAATAGGCTCGGGTATGGGTGAGGCCCTGGGTGTCATACATCCTGGGGCATAATCCCTCTTCATCTGTGAACCTGGGAAACCAAAGAAATAACTTACTTGTCCCCAAAATACAAGATGGGACAAGTTATAGACATACCACTTCAAACAGAGAAAGTGGAAAACAGAGATCCCATGCCATGGGTCCTCATACCGTTCACCCAGAACTAGAGGAGGAAACACACAGAACTAGCCTCTCTCACGTCTGCATGCAGTGGCTGCCTTGTAGGACGCTGGGAGAATGCATTTGCACAACCTTGCATCAGTTGGTCAGAAGCACTAGGGAATGCATTTGAAATGTAGCAAAAAGGATTTAGGTAGGACTTAGGAGTGATGTTTGATATGAAAAGGGTTTACTAACTCCAGAAGAGGGAAAGCGTGTGCTCCAGCACCTCCGCTTCCCTTTCCTCAACACCAAGAAGTGGGAAGTGCACAGATTTTCACATTGGAGCTGCCACTTTCCAGCTGTGCAGAGTTAGGGAAATCGTTCCACCGCACTGAGCCTTAGTCTCCTTTGCTGTAAAATGGGATGTTACTGCCTACCTCATAGACTTGTCGTGAAGGTCCAGTGGGAGTAGTGTGTGAAAAGTATTTTGTAGACTTGGAACTCTTTGCAAATATGGTAGCTGCATTTTCGGTCTCAGTCCTGTTGTGCCCACCCTGGGGTATGGCTGCCGTGGCACCTTCTCCTCCTCCTTTGGAATGACCCCCCCGCACCGTGCCAACCTGACAAGAGGTGCAGGATCCTGTCTTGCGTGGTGTAGCGCAGGGTCACGGACATCACCACAGTGGCCAGAATCCTGGCCACACAGGAGGAAGTCATGCTGTTGGGATAGTAGTCCAGTAAGAGGGAGATTTGGCCAGTCAATTTGGGTTCAAAAACTATTTTTAAAATGTTTTCATAAAAGGCAACACGCACTCCAAAAATTCAGATCCGCAGGGGAAAATCAAATCCTGCACCAGTGACCTCCTGCCCTCCAGGCCCCTCCCAGATATTCTGTGTGTGTGCAAACACATGGCGGGACTTACAAATGCACACTCCCCCCAACCCTCAACTTCTTCTAAACAGCAGTGGAAGAAGCCTGTTGCGTACGCTTTTCCAGACCTTGCTTTGGTCACTTCAGACCTTGTTCCCTATCAGGGTGCCTAGATCAGCCTCTATTCTTTGTAGTGACTACAAGGAAGTCCAGTATCTAGTCACTTGTTGATAGATATCTAGATTGTTTCCAGGCCAATACTCCTCTGAAAAATGCCACAATTAGTAATTTTATAGACATATTTGAAGGCATTTAAGAATATATCTGAAGGGTTTGAAAAAGACAACCCTCCCACGCCCACATAATTGCTGTCAGCATTGGATTGTGTTTTGCTCTCAACTTACGTGAATGTATCAGGGTGTGGTTGATATGGATGTAGTCACGTCACGTGTAAGAGCTCTTACCTTGTTTATTTTATTTAATTGCATATTGTATTTGCCTATGTGATGAAGT
>PVKM010022583.1:0-21749 GCA_004027735.1 Carollia perspicillata
CCTCCTTGGGTCAGTTTACCAAGTTTCACCACTACCCTTGCCCCAGGCAAAATGACCAGTCCCAGCCCCCCCTGCCCTTGACAATGACAGATAACACAGGAGGGCACCTGAGGTTCTCTTCGCTATGGAATGGGAAAACGGCGCCAGGGAACACAACAGCAGAGAGCAGGAACCAGCTTTCCATTCAGCAAAAGGGCAGAGCACTGGCCTGGTCCTCAGGGCTGGCAGAGGGAGCAAGGGGTGACTGGTACTGTTCAGCATAAAGGTCGGCATTCCCTGGGAGCTGCAGAAATACCAGGGGGGAAGGGAGGGAGGCCTGGCACAGGCCTGAGCTCCACTCCTGCCAGGCAGTTGGAAGGAAGTCGAGACTAGAGATGTAGGCATCCCAGGCATATGGGGACCCTCCCCCCACCACTTCCACCACAGGCTGGGAACATGTTCTACAGCAGTTCAGACTCTTTTCAGTTACAGCTGAGTTTGGTGATCATAACAGGCCTGCTCTATTTATGTTTTTGATTATTTTTAGTGTTTTACAATTAAGTTTTCTTAAATTAAAACTTTAGACCCAAGAATCAGATTGTCTATAATGTACCACGGAGTGCTCATATATGTAGTTTATATATTTGGGTGGCAAAAGCCTCGGAAGAAAAGATATTTCAGCATTTGGCACCCAAGTGTACCAGTTTCCATATCACCCACACATTTCCATGCACTTCTTTCTATGCCCACACCATGCCCTCTGGAGCCTCGTGAGTCAAAACAAAGAGCTGGGAAAAGGAACCAGGCCTCTTTCAAAGCAGAAACAGGCAGCCTTTCCCCACCTCCTCAGTACCTCAGGGGCGGGCCCCAGGGATGGCGTAGCCTCTGGCTTCCTGAGTTGCAGCCCCGCTGTGCTGCTTTCCCTTACCCACAGTTAGATTTATCAATTCCCAGCAAGGCTCTCTGACATTCGTGTCCCTGGACTGCCCAGGTTTTCCCTACTGACTCCCTGTCCCACCGCTCTCCCCCAGGTTGTGCTCCCCTGAGGCAGATCGCCTCACACTGCTCTCAGATCCACCTATCCACTGGACAGGCCCTTCTCCCTGGCCTCCACCATGCTGGGCAGCCCTGACAGCCCCCTGGGCCCTCTCCCTCCTGCTGCCTGGAGGATGAGGACAGCACTTTCCCCCTAGGCAACATTCACCCCACAGTTGTGACAACCACCTCCATGTCTCCATCTCCAGCCCCACCACCAGGCAGTGCCAGCTGCGTTTGCATTTAGATGCACCTTGGAACTTCAGACTCATCAGTTTCCCCTAAAGTCTCTCCTGCCTCCTAATCTGTCTCACTATGTTAATTCAGCCTGCAAACCCTCGGTCACCCAGGCTGAAGCCCAAGAGGTCAGCAAAACTTGTTACCACTCCCGCCACACTCTCCTCCAACCTCTCTGACTTGCCTTCCTCAGTGCAGAGGCTGCAAAAGCTAATGGCTTCCCCTCCTTGCAGCTGGTCATGAGGTACAGTTCTGTCCAGTGATTCAGAAATAGGAGTCTGCTGGGCTGTCTGAGAGAGCTTTGCTTTCCTGAAAATACAGACCCATGCAGCAGGTTACCCCTCTTCCTTTCAGCGTCTCCTTCCTCCATCTTTCCCCCAACACTAACTAATATGAGTCTGGAGCTTGCTGCCACAGCCCTGAAACCCTGAGGTTTTCACAAACTAAGCTCACAAACTAAGGCTTGCAGGGAGGGAGAAAACGCCAGGGACTTGGGTGGCATTGCTAATCTGCACTGAAGGTCTGGACACCCTGCCTCCAGACAGGCGGTCCTGACAGATAAACAGATGTTTGCACTGGATTTTCTGTTGCTTGTCGTGAAAGCCTCTTTAACGAATACACTTAATCATTCTCTATCTCTTCTCGCTCCACTCCCTCCCCTTGCTCACCGCTCACTTTCTTACTCAATTGTTCTATCCTCTTTCTCTCTCTCTTCCTTTTCCTGTTCTCCAGCATTGTTTTAGTAAGTGCTTGCTTTGTGAGTACTCGCTCTGGACAGGCTCCATGCTGCACAGCTGAGAGAAACTGGGAGACAGCTACGTACTCAACGCGGGGAACACCCAGGCTAGTTTCCACCCTCTGCACCTTCCTCATGCAAAGTCTTGTCGAGTCTCCTGTCACTGTTCTTTTGTCTGCTTCGATGGTTTCCTGTTACCTCCAGCAAAATCAAATTCTCGGGTTTTTTCAACTGAGTTACTACAATGTCCCTTAGGTCTCCCAGAGGCTTTTCTAGCCTCATTCTCCTGACTAGGACCATTCTGCAACCCAGAGCTGGGGTCCCCTCTCTCACTCTCAAGCCACACCCACTGCCCCATCTCTCAAACTCTGGACTCAGCACTCAGACCCCACTCCCAGGACACTCGTCCTCCTGCAGGGACTCAGGGAAGCTCTGCTGTGAGGGTGGCAGCAGCAGAGAAAGAGGCCCCATTAGTCCAGAGAGTAAAGAAGAGTCAGGCTTACATTCTGGGATATCAACCAGAGCCAAATGGTCCTGTGGGGAGTCACTGGAAGGACAAGACCAGGGAGATAATAATCGCCAAATTAATATAGGCCATATATGAATACTAAGCCCTACCTAGGCTAGGTCCATATATTATCTCATTTTAAAGTGTACAATTGGGATAATGTTACAGAGAGTAGATTCTGAGGTTCAGAGATTCAGTAGTGGGTCTGAAATCACAAAACAAATAATGGGCAGATCACTGTCTGAGGTAGAAATAAATGGGGTGGGAGGAGCTGGTGGTCTGCAGGTGGTCTGCACGGCTGCAGGTGGGCATGTCCTGGAGGGGATGGCCCTCTCCCCTACACTCTTCTCGGGGCTCCTCAGCCCTGTTCAGGCCCCTTCTTAAAGCCAGCTTACCCACCAAAACACCAGCAGAGGGGATCTAACAGACCTGACTCTAACATAGTCATACCACCAATCAAGGGATTATAGATTCCCAGAAACATTGCACCCCAATATGCTGCCAGGGTAGCAGCACCATGGCTCAAGCCTAGAGCCTCCTGGGCAAGGCTCCTGAGTCTGTCCACGTAGGTCTGCTGATGCTCTAACTACAGGGAGAGGCAGCATGGCAGGTGCTTCGGCCAGCTCAGACCACTCCTCTAGCTGACGCCCTCTGCAGCCCTGGGATACACAGGCCACTCGCTGCACCTGGGAGGAAAGACAAAGGGATTTCCAAATCTAGACTATGGAAAGTTCTTTTCAAGTCGTTTTATAATTGCCGGAGTGCGATCATATCCATTATTTCATTGGATAAAGCCAGCACAATAAAGCCAGTGTCACTTTTCTAATTTTCTACATGAACAGATAAACAACAAAGCAAGACCCTGAGAGGGCTGTCATGCTAAAGACCTCACAACAATTTTAGAGTGCAGGGAACTGTGGTAACAATTGATTTTGTCTCCTTTTCATACCTCTAGATTTCTGTGGGACCCACAGGCCAAGAGCACAACCATAGGTTCAGGGAAGGGCCCGTGTCCATAGTCAGGCTATTCAGAATCATCCCTGGGGTGTCTGATGGAAATTTCAGGAAAGAAAAAGATGAAAACCTGGAGCAACTGAGAGCCATCACTCTTATTAAAGGAACTCCTGCCAGAAAATAAGGTCCACTTGCAGGAAAGCCAGTCCTAGAAATGTAAAGATACATTTCTGGGGACATCACTGAGCACACTAATTCAGCCCTGCCTGAAGCCAGTCCTACCTCTGGAATTTTCATATATGTGAGGCCTTATGTTTTCATGTTAGTTACCACAGAGTCTACACCAACACAAAGAGTAAAACCAGAGCCTCCTAAGTGGTGGCAGGGGGTAGAAGTCACCCAAAAGATAGAAGTGAAAATCAAAGAAAAGCCTAAGACAACCACAGACAACTATTTTTACTCACTCAGCAAATATTTATGCACCAAGCTCCATGCTAATGGTTGGAAAGATGGTGGTGAGCTCGACAGACAGGACCCCTGCCTTCAATGATCTTAACAAGACAGAAGTACAGACACTCTGGGAATGCTGGGGGTGGCGGCAACAATGATACAAATCTAGTCTGAAGGAGAATCAGAAAAGCCTTTCTCAGAATGTCACCTTTAACTAAAACTGAAGGATGATCAAAAGGCAAATCTCATGAAGCTAAGTCTGGGTAGGGGCTACAGCACAGGAAAAACCCACTGTTGACAACAGCAATTTTATTAGCAGTGGTGCATAAATATTGGTGTATTTGGTGGGGGTGAGGGGATATAAGTGGACTCTATATCTTCTCTTACATTTGAATGTAAACACATGAAAATCTTTCCAAAATAACCTGATAAGCATGCAAATAAATATTTACAAGGACTTTTTTTGCACCTATGTTTACAACAACAAAAACCGATGATAATTAAAACTTTAAAAAATAACAACAAAGTATGTCAATATGCCCTTACATCTAAAAAACATTTAAAAAGACAACATAAACACACATGTATTGACCTGGAAAGATTTATACTTCTAGGAGAAATAAGCAGGTCTCAAAGAATATAGATAGGATAATTTCATGTATTGAGTACAAAACAGGAATTCAATAAATATTTACTGAATGAATGGCAAATAAATATACCTGAACAAATAAACACCAAACAAAATGTTTGCAGTCACCATTTCTGGGTGATGGAATTATCGATGATTTTAAATTGTTTTCTGTATCTGCTTATCTGAAGTATCTAATTTTTTGTTCAATGAAGGTGAATTATTTTCACAATATAAATAAATAATAAATCTTTCCAAAGCAAGCAATGACTCACCAAGAGCAATTTTAAAGATCAAGATTTATAATTAGGAATTAGGACCTTAAAAAAGAACAGAAAATAGTGTGGCTGGATAAGTATAAGGGATAAGAAAATATTCCTCCTGTAAACATTAGAGGAAAATAAACCTTTCATCAATGTCACAGCCAAAATTTGTTTAACACAAGTCCATTCCACATTTTATATTTATTCAGCTATCTGTAACATAGCATATTAGTTAAATGTTAGTAAAGGAAAACATTTACATTGATGCAAAAATAAAGTCAACAAGGTTAATGTTTGTATGATGCCAAAAAAAATCACATTTAAAAAAGTCTATGTATTCCAAACATCTAAATATTTTGGAAAACCTGCAAAACAAATGGCATTTGGATCAATTACTGGGGTGACTGATTGCATTGTCCATGCTTTACCCAGATGTTTGAGCACAACAGAGATTGTGGCTTTGGACAACCAAACCAATGGCTAAGCAGAACTGCAGCCAGCTAAGCCATCACCATCACTAAAAGCACATGCTGGGCAAATGGCACTACCGACTCTCTGATGTCCTCTTGCAGCCAAATTGTAATCCTCTGATTGTTCATATCATTAGGAAAATTCTGTTAATTCTGGAAATCCAGGCAGAGGCAAAGCACTGGCTCGGACCCTCGCCGATTTGATGAAAACAGACAGCAGGTGCTAGAGAGAACTGGCCAAATGGTGGACTTGGGCTCCAGGGACCCCATAAATTGCAAGAACAGCTGCCTATATCCCACATGGCCTCCCAAGGCCCACACAAGCAGCATGGCTCCAACCTCCTTGGGGCTGCCTCACCCACCAGGCTGCACCTCCTCACTCAGCACAGCACAGGAAGAGTTCATGGCAGGCAGAGGTCAGGAGAGGTATACTGCAGGAGCAAGAGGCGAGCTGAACCTTGGAGTACTGGCCAAAGCAAAAAGCATTACAGGGACAAGGATGCCAGGGGCATGGTCACTCCAGCCACTACAAAGGCCAGAGCCAGAGCTCCTGGGGATAGCCAGATACCTCATACCTGCTTCCTTGAAGAAGCATGGGACATTCACTGGGCAAACTCAGGGACTTGTGAAAGAAAAGGGGCCATCACTCCACAGAACCATGCCCCCAACATGAGCTCACCTTGTGCTGGAATCAGCTGTTTATAGGCAGTCTTCCTCTGCTGGAACATGAGTTCCTGAAGCTGAAATCATGTCCTGCTAGGCTTGGCATGCCTGCCAAGAGTCCTCACTCAATAACTATTGGCAGTTAAATGAGCAATTAGGTGTCTGCATAAAATAACAAAATTGTATCTCACCCAAAGGCTAGGTTCTAAGTCAGCACATGCTGTGAAAATCATAGATGGTCTGAGTTACCTCCAGGAAACACCTTAAATTGCCCAGAAGATACATATAGAACCAGCCAGCATATTTCTTCCACTACTGAAAAAGGTCACTGGCTCTTGTTGAAAGCCAGAAGAAGTGGTTACCTAGCTCACACAGTTACCATGGTGTACAGTCTCACATATGCATACTTGGGGACCAGTCAGCATCGTAAGGTTCTTACACTGTAGTGGGTCCATAGGAACCTAGGCCAGACGGAACCTCCTGCTTATGTATCCCCCGCCCTAGGCATGCTCACTCTGGAGCCAACCTGCACTGTTTCAATTGTTCTTTCTTCCTCCTCAAAATTGTTGGTAGCACAAATAAATGAAGTTTAATATGTGATGGGACTCCTCCACTTGAATTACCATAAGCTCAAAAAGAAACCGGGATGAGATGGGATAGGGGAAGGAAAAAGACTGTCCCCTTGGAAGGCAGCCCTGGACAGCAGCACCCCCTGGCACTACTCATGCTGTTCTAACTACACCAGCTGTCGGCACACCTGCCTATCCTGCTCTCCTGTGTCCTGTTTCCACACTCATAAAATCAGCCACTGGCCTGGGAGTACACTACTAACTATTCAGTCCAAATCCAGGCCTGTGTACTCCTGGACATACCCATGTTTTTCTGAATACTATTTCTTCAACAAGCCCAACAGCTTGGTGAAACAATCCCTAGTGGGTGAAGAGGAAGAGGGACTTCCAGGTGGGCCAAACAACAATAAAGGTACAGGAATGGGAATGGGTGTGTACTTACTCATCACCTCCAGCATCATGCCGAGCCATACTGGAGTCAAAGGAAAAAATCAGTAACGTGGATCTTACAATTTATTTAAAATATTGACATTTCAAATAAATATCCTTTATCATGGATTTCTGCAATTATTTTAATTTTCTAAAATATTGCATTACAATATCATTTATCTTTTATTTGTGAGGGCTTTTTTTATGGCTTCTTAAGTTTTACACCTGAGATGAATGCCTCACTCATTTTACCCTAGCCCCTACTGATAGAGCTACTGTTTATTGAGTGTCAATAATATACCAGACACTGCACTTAAAAAATTATATATAAGCCTCACAGTTACTTACTATCAGTAGTTAGGAACATTCCCATTTGACAAATGGAAAAACTGAGGCATGAAAAGTAAACAGCATAGGAAGTGTCACACAGCTGGGAAGGGGTAGTGGGGACACAAGTTCAGGAGGCAGTGAAGTGGACCACGCTTCGCTCAGTCTGCTATGTATCTTACTTAGGGGAGGAATGGCATGGAGACAACATGGTGAAGCACTCTACAGCCAGCCACGAAGATGCAGAGTCAACCCCATGGTACCTGCAGAGGTTCAGTGAGGTTTGGAGAACAATCACTTCCATGAACATTTGCACAAGGACTCAATGAAAGGCTTTTCTGCTAGAAAATTCACATAATGAAGAAAGCCTGGTAGATATTTTAAAAACCAGGCTTTGAATTTTTCATAAGATTATTTTAGATTTGTGGGAGAAGAATTATTATGAAATCTGTGACCAAAAATATTTTTTCTGGCAGTTTAATTTTTTTAGAATGGGATAAAACAAAATATCTCACAGCAAAAATGTCTAATTTGATTTAAAGCCATAGGTCAACCTTCTTCATCTGCTCATGAATACCAAATTCTCCTTAATCCTCAGGATCCATGGAAACCCCACTGAGAAACTATGAGAACTCAAAGTGGATTTCACTGGCTCCCTGACCATAGTTTTGCTAATGTTAGCAATAGCATGAATGAACTTAGATACTGTTAACACTAGATTAACTATACAATACAGTTCAGAATCAGATCACAAGAGACTGTGAGTGATCACCATTCTGGTATGTGTGGGCTGGCACCTCTACAATTTTGTTTATCATTTCATGTCTTTGTTGTTGCTGTTTGTCGAACACATTGCCAGTGGCGATGCCTTTGGCCAAAGTCCAGAAGTGGGTGGGAACACACAACACAGATCAAGATCCACCCCTTCTTCCTACTTCAAACTACATTAGCTTTTCTCCCATTAGATTTTCTCTAGCACTTATCAGCACTACACCACTTAGCACATAATTAAGTATAGTTCTGTCTTATAAAGAATTGAGAAACTTTTGTCTCCTCAAGTAGATTGTAACTGCTAAACATCAGGAATTGTATTTCATTTATCTCACAGCACTGGAACGAGCACATAGTAGGCCATCAGTTTAAAGGTTTGGGGTCAGAAAGAGATACAAAGGAAGGCAGGTGGGGCTCAGGGTGGGAGTCCTAGTGGACAGAGGACAAGATAAAGTCTAGGAGTGTGGGGCAGCCTGAGGAAATGTGGCCAGAGCCTGGATTAACACCAGACTGAGAAGGAGGCAAAGGTCTTCAAAGAGTGACTACAGACAGGAAATACTGCAGAGAACGGGAACCGATAATCACAACACAAGCTGGGAGCACCTGGAGTGAGAAGGGGGACAAAAATCAGCCCATACAAATGGTTTAGAATCCAGACCATGCCTGACATGAGGGGGGTCATTCTGATGGCCAAGGAATTGTGGAACGCTCTTTTCCACAGAGCTGCCTTGCCAAGAACCACCCCCATCCCCAGGGAAGTGTCTGTAGTGCTTAGCTCCTTCACACTTGGGTTCCTGAGCCCAGCTTCAGCTCTACCTTTCCCAGCTGTGGTGGTACCCAGGGCTAGCCCCTGGCTACCATTCTCTCTTCCCTAGCCTTCTCCACTAGCCATACAAGAGGGAGGCTACCTGCTATAATGGTACTTGTCTACGAATCATAAACTTTGGTTCCAATGCACCCACCATATTGTGAAGATCTGAACAAGAGTGCCTGCTCCAGGAGGGAAAAGAGTTTTTGTTTTAGATTTCTGTATCTTGCTCAGCGCCCAATACAAACCATAGAGCACACAAAAATGAATCTAGTGGGTCTTCTATTGTAATAGAAGTTAAAATATAATAGAAGTTAAAGCTGGCACTCTGTTCCGGACCTCTGATAACTCCTGCTGGCCCCCAGGCTCCAGATGACCACCTGTTAACTAGTTGACTCTCTGTCTCAGACTCAGTTCATCTCTTACTATCTCTTTGTCCTGGGCCCCAGACAATTCCCGCCCTCTACTTCTGTGTCCTTGGCTCCCACGCTCCTGCTCCCTACTTGTGCCGAGTGCCCCCTCCTCTCCCCACTTTTTTACAAAGATATTTAACCACCCACCTGAGCCCTCCTCAGCGCCCAGAATTTGGAGACTGTCTCCTCTGGGTCTGCATGCGTTAAAAAAGCGCTCACTCCGTTGACCCCACGTTGTGTCAGAGTCCATTTTTCCACAACACTATGAACTAGCCAAAGGTCACAACCAAACTGGTACAAGAACCCCTTCCCACACAATTTCACTTGTATTGGTTGAAGGAGCTAGAAAGCACAGATGATCTTGACTAGAAATTTGTTCCTTTTTTCCAATTCAGACATCTTTTCCAAGTCCTCCCTTGCAGATGAAGAGCTTCATTATGCTAGTGCTACTGGAAGGTCATGCAGGCAGGGAATTAGGTCCCTCAGGGGGCCCCAGCATCAGAAACGATCTGTGGAGAAACACCTTCGAAACATTTTTAAAGTTCCACCCTTCCTACTGCCCTTGTGAGAGCAAATTGCTATATAGGGTTTTCTTGTTGGGACCTGAAGCCAGAAGTGGATTTATACTGACTTTTCCCACGCTATCTCATCAGTGTCTGCACCTCTCCTGGAGGGCTCTCCAGATGGCTCCTGTCACAAATGGGAACCAAGGTCAGAGTCGTCATCTGCTTACATTAAAAAAGCCACCTTCTGGCTAATTAACTCTCTCTCTCTTTGGCTTTAATTTGGTGAATAAATAAGAGGATTGCATGTTAATAAAGGCACTTGTTTAATTAACTGATATGAGAAGCTGCAGCCTCATCCTTGCAATGAGGAAGACTGCCTCATTATGAAAACCTCAAAGAGGCACAGAGCATTGACTAGTGTGTAACAGATGAGTGTGTACATTTTATTGGACTGAGGTAATCATTTCCTTATCTTACCTACCTAACAGAAACAACAAGAAGCCCTCTCTGGCAGAAAATAATATTTGAATCTCTACAGTTTTTTGGTATGCACTGACCAGCATGCAATAAAAAATTACAGTACATATGAAGAAGCAAGAAAATTTGACCAATAATCAAGGGAAGAAATGTCATAGAAACAGACCCACAGATTATCCATATAGTCAAGTTAGCAGACAAGGACTTTAAAAACAGCCCTGGCCAGGTGGCTCAGTTGGTTGGACCACTGTCCAGTACACTAAAAGGTTGTGGGTTTTACCCCCTGTCAGGGCATATGCCCAGGTTCAATCCTCAGTCAGGGCACATATGGGAGTGTGGGAGGCAACCAATTAATGTTTCTCTCTCACAGTGATGTTTCTCTCTCTCTCTTTAAAATCAATAAACATATCCTCGGGTTAGGATTAAAATAATAATTGTGATTGATATGTTGAAATTAGAAAAAAAATGAATGAAATGGACTAAAAGATAAAGAATTACAACAGAAAGTGGACCACATAAAGAATTTTAAAAGGCATTTAGAACTGAAATATGTAATGTACAAAGTTAAGAATTTATCATGACAGCAAAGTAGACACAGCATAAGACAAGATTGGTAGAGAGACATACTACTATGCAGACAAAAAAAATAATGGGGGAAATAAAAGAAAAGAGCACATGAGAAATGTGGGGAACAGGTTAACAGTCTAACATACTAATACATGTAATTAAAATTGTACTATGTTTTGACTTCAGACAGACCTGGGTAGAATCTCACCTTCCTCTTAGATTACTTACTGGATCACTTACTAAACGATGAAGGGCATGCTTGGTAGGTGGCCTAACTCCTCTGAGGTTCAGTTTCTGCATATACAAAATTAGAACAAATAAGCCAACACTGTAGGCTTTTACAGTGAGGCAGGATATTTTGAACTATTATTGTTGTGCTTCTCCCAACCATCTCTGCCCCAGAATCAAGACACATACCAACAACTACAGAAGCCTGGAATAAAGGCCCCTAATACCAGACTCCTAGGCACACAAACCCTTGGTCAATGTGAAAGATAGAAAGTTAGGATGTAAACTCATGGAGTGGCATTTCCTGTCTCCAGATGAGATGCAATGGCACAGGACGGGAAGGAAGGAGAGACAAGGTAGGCCACAGAAAAACCTGGGCAGCAAGCACCAGCCCTGGAAGGACACAGAAGTCACAGGATAACAACTCAGCTCCTGTGGATGCTTCACATTGCCATTATCCCATGGAGACTTCTGAGGCGGGACAGCCTATACCCTGTAGTGGTTATCTGGACCCTAACACAGGGGGACTAGTAAGTCCCCCTTCTGACCCTCCCTATCTGGGCAAACCCCATTTACAGGTCAAGACACAGGTCAAGACCTGTAAAATGGATAAAATGAAGTAATAATTCTAACATGAAGGAATATTATTCCTAATTATATTAATTATTGATTATTATGACTTAATAACAAATACATACTATGTGCCAGGCTCTAGTCTTAACAATTCACAGGTACATTAACTCATTCATCACAACAACTTTCTAAGATAAGTACTAGCTAAATGTCTTCCTCAAGATCAACCAGCTAATGAGGTTCTTTGTCAACTGTTAAATGTGACCCAAGGGCCGGGTGATACATGCTGAGTTCCACTGCGTGTTTGGAATCTTTTATACTTGGTCTGACTGAATCTAAACAGTAACACTGGGGCTCAATCCCTCATCTACAATGTAGTTATGTGGTTGACCATCACTGCTCCCTCAGCACTGCTGTGAAGCTTAAAGGAAAAGGATTCTGTGAAGTGCTCATCATAGTGATCAGTGCATTGTCAACACTCACTAGACATGCTGTCTCTTACCTTTCATTTGTGTGACAACAGAGGTCTTAGAAAAGATCTGAAATTCAAAATACCCCATACGTATAATTCACACAGAGAATGAAACTTAGGAACATCTACTTTTCTTGCTGCATGTTTTCATGTAATTTAATGGAAGTTAAATAAGTAACAAATGTATCTGATCTCCAATTTGGTTAGGGGTGTCAGAGCATAAGAGCTAACTGGGATGTATCAGAAACGTTATCCTAATGGGCCCCACCTCTGTCTGCACAACTGAGATCAACTTGAGGCCCCCAGAACGGCTGCCCTCCTCTGACCAAGCAGGGCCCCAATCAAGGCTCAACTCCCTCCTTAAAGAGCTGCACAGGTGGAGGAACAGCCCTGAGGGCCAAGGCAAACAGGTTCGGATGCTGGATTTATTCCCCATCCCCATAATTCCCCCTAAGGCAGAATCAGAAAACTTCGAGGCACCTGGGGCCATCACCAAAGACACTGCCCCCAGTGGCTGATGCCTGGAGCAGCTCCTCTCCCCAGGGCTCTCACAGCAGCATGTCTGCCCCAGCAGGCCAGCCTATGGGTACAGGCAAACATAATATGGTCACTGGGGGCTTCCAAACTAATAAACAAACCAAAAAAAAAAAAAATCAGAAGGCCCAGGCAGAAAAGAAAAGCTGAGTCTGAAGCTCCCGCTCTTCCCATCAGAGGTAATCTCATTTTAAACTTGGCCTCAAGGTTTCCAGAAACCTATTTAGATCTTGTATAACCTCTGTGTGTGACTGGAATATAAGCAAAACATCAGCTGAGGAAATGGGGCTGCCAGTTTCTGAAACCACTGTCTGAGACTGGGCCAGGGCAGGCACTGGGATCCTCAGGAGAAGGGCCCATGCAGTTCCTGAAGCTGAAGGTCAGTGTTCTCACCCAGCCCCAGTTCAGGGAAGATGATCACTCTTTACCGAGCCCCTTCCTTGTATCAAGCACCAGACACTAAACTGCACACTTGACAGAACCTTTTCAGAAGCCCTGTGCTCTAAATGCTATTATCCCAAATTTAAGTTAAAAAAAAAAATTGAGGATAGGAGATGTGAAGTGCCTGTTCCAGGTCTCCTGGTCGATAGGTGCGAGGATGCAAAAGCCAGGTCACTCTGATTGCTAAGCCCAGGGAGGCTCGTTTTTCTCCATCATGTTTTGTTCTGATTATTGAGGAGGCGCCCTGGACCAGACAATGCACCAGACATGATTTCATTCTATATTCTCACAATGCCCTAGGAGTAGAAAAGAAAACTTTTTGACCAGAACAGATGCCTATCACTTTTTTTCTAATATAAGACTGCATAAACCTATGACTGGCAAGAGGGAAAAGATGGCGCTATCTTCTAAACATATGCCCTGTTATTCCTGGGTCCTAAGAAAACTCTGAACTCCAAAATCTCTCCCTCATAAAGAGACATACCACATTCATGGAAAGAAAGCTTTAATAATTAGAGAAATGTCCGTGTTCCCCCAATTGGTGCGTTTACTTAATGTGACTCCATTCAAAACAAGAACAAACTTTTTCAAGGGACTTGGCAAATTGAGCCTAAATGTATATTGAAGCAAAATAGACAATGCGGAGCCACACCACTTCTACAGAAGAACAAAGCAGAGGAACTGAACCTTACCAGACACAGAGACTAGATACAGATGTGTAATGATAAGGACAGAATGGAGCTGGGACAGGACTAGAAAGAATGACCAAAAAACCCAAAGAGAAAGCCTAGGAAGAGATCCTCACATGCACAGACCTTTGATGCATGAAAAAGGCAGCATGACCATCCCAGAGGGAAGAAGGGGTCCTTCGATACATGGAGCCGAAAAATGTGGCTCTTCACGTGTAAAGACTGAAACTGGACCTCCAACTCCTCATTCACAAAAACCAACTGTGTGTTTACCTTTCTGACCTTAGGATAGGAAAAGATCTCTTAAACAAGATTCGGAAAGTTCTAGCTACAAAAGAAAAAAAATGATACACTTGACTTCAACAGAATTAAAAACTTTGATTCATCAAAAGATGACTCAAAGAAAAAGGTCAAATTACTGAAGATATCTATGAAATATATGATCAACAAAGGATTAATGTCAAGAATCTATGAAAACCTATTAAGAAATAAAAAAATACAAACAACCCAACAGAAAAATTAGCAATAGACAGTATCAGGCATTTTCACAGAAGCAAAAAACACCTATGGTTAATAATGTATGAAGAAATGCTAAGCCTTAGTAGCAATCAAGGATTTGGGAACACAAGATGAGATTTCATTGTACATTCATTCAACTAGAAAAAAAAAAGAAGCTTGACAATACTCAGTGTTCAGGAGAATGCAGCTTGATGTCAATATTTTATATATTGCCAGGAGTGTAAAATGATACAAGTATTTTTGAAAAGCAATTTGGCATCATCTTATAAATTTAGATAGTCACCTGCCCAAAGACCCATCAGCCGCACAAAGGACAAATAAAGTGTGGGCATGTCTCATACTGGAAACAGGTAGACACACTACCATCTGAAAGGTGACTGGGAAAAAGTCTTAGAAGACAATAAGCAGTAAGATCGTTTTTTATTAAATTTAATACAAGTGAAACTAAACAATTGGGGTTTAGGTATCATATCTGATTTTAAAACATTTTTAAAAATAAATAAGGGCATAAGAACCACAACTTTCAGAATCATGGACACCTCTGTGGGGTAAGGGGGACAGACAGTAGGATGGAAGAGAAGCACATGTGGAGATAGATGTAAATTATTGGTAAGATACAATTTTTGGTTTGAACTGTGGCTTCACAGGTGTCTATCACATTTTCATAAATAAAAGAGAACTAATCATAATAGTGTATCATGAAAAGAAACAGGATTAATCCAATTCTATAGACCTGAGGTTCGGCGTAAAATAATCTAGGATACAGGTGCAATTGAAGATTGGCAATTACCAAAACACCATCTATGACAAGCGCCCATATAAAGTACCTACTACCATACAGACTGCTGCAGACCGGAACCAGTAGCCAGAAGGTTCTCTATCCCCCTTTCCACCCGAACATGCAGAGCAGGTACATATGCAGCCACAGTCCTGTGACCACTCTTCCTTGTCATGACCATGGTAGACATCAAGAATAGAACTCTTAAGACCTCAAGCTCCTTCTCCACACAGCTCTCCCTAGTCACCTGAAATGAAGTGTGTAGGAAAGTGGGTAAGTTCCGCATACAGAAGCCCAGTCAGGATGCCCAGAATTGCAGGCAACTCAGAGAAGAAGAATTTAAGGAATTGCAGGTAAGAGAGAAAAGAAAATCCAGCTCCTGGAGAAGGAAGCAAAGTCCATAAAACTGCCATGTGGCTCCCTGATTGACAGAGCCCTAAGCACAGGCCCCTGCCTGCTTGGTTCCTGAGAGGAAAAGAAAATCAGGGGACACAACAGCATATTTAACTTGATGTATGGGAAATATGATATGCTGTGAGGTGTAGAGGCTGGAAATGGAAACCAATTTCCCAAAGAAATATCTCTGTTCATGGGTGACTGGGTCATTTGGGGTCCCTGAGGGTAAGTTCGATGTTCACAGCTCAGGGAGGAAATGTGATTCCTCTAACACATCCTTGAATGCTCCCAGCAAGCAGAACTTTAGTCTGGACAGATGGATGCCAAGGGAGCCCCAGGGGCATGGCCGATATCACCAGCCTTCAACTTTCCAAATGTGCCCCCAGCTCCTCAAAGTCAGAGTTACAGCTCAGAAACAGGCACCCAGCAAATGACAGACAGATGAAGGCCAGGACACCAGTAATGTGTGTTTTTTGTTTTGGTTCAAAGCCAAAGTCTTTTGCGCCTGAGACCTGAGTCATTTCAGAAAAACATCAGGATTCTGAGGAAGGAAAGGAAGGGAATAAATGATAAGAAGGGGACCATCTTTGAAGACTACCTAAGACCTCTCTTAATTCTTTATGGCACCTTCCCTGCCTTAGCAATGTACAGGGCATATTCTCACTAAATGCTATTGATTTCCTAATCAATTCCTCCAATCCAAGAGGCTACGGTGAGCAATAGGAAATATACATGGGAAGGATACGCCTGGTGTTAAGTATAATATAAGCATAAATAATGGCAGAGACTTGAGTAGGGAGTTCTCAAGGGGCAGGCAAAAAGAAGCAACCCTCTCGAGGGCACTGCACATTCTGGAAGGTTTGCTTGCAGCTAAATCCTCACAAAAATCATCTCCATATAGGAGTAATAAAGACGGAATGCCAGATGTGGTGGCTCAAGGCAGCAGAGTAAGCATAATATCAGAAACTAGGAGATTTAAAGTATAGCATGGGTCTCAGTTTCCTCATTTGCAAGATGAGTATAATATTTACCAAGGTCGTGTGGGGATCAAGTGATATGGATGTGAAAGTCTGACCAGTATGCATCATTGTAGAAACACAGGAAAAATCACTGGCAAGTGCTAAGCCACCTCAAAGATGGGATTGAGTATAGGCAAGCTGACATTCTTAGAGGCAAATATACCTCAGTTCAGGAGAACACAATGCCCCAACCCAAGATTTGAACTGGTTCATCCTCAATAGAACAGTAGTGGGTCTGCCTGAAGACCTCCATGAGTGAGCCTAGCTCTCCATCCCTGACCCTGGCAGACAGAGAAAGTTATCATCCCTGAGGAGTCAGCTGGGTTAAGTCAGTGCTACACTGGGAGACCTTCCCTAAGTTCCTGTGAAGAACCCACAACAGGTGTCCTGTGGGTTGGGAAACAGCAAGTAAGGGGGCTGCCCCAGGCAGCCCTCAGCAAGCAGCTCACAGGAACCAGCCCTGTGTCCACAGGTTCATGGCACCAGTGACAACTCTCATTTGTGCAGCAGACTGCCATTTACATGCTTTTGTAAAAAAGCATGTCACGTGCTTGTTGTTGATTTCTCCCAACCCCACCAGATCAATATTTTTATTCCCAGTTGATGAATGAGAAAATTGAGACTCAAATCGGCCCCAAATCAGGTAACTGGGCTGTGGCAAAGCCAGAATTTAAACCAAGATATGCTTCCTACAAAGCCCATGTGTCTGTCCACTGTTTAAGGCATTAGCGATAATAAATTAATCAGGCCACCACTCAGGAAGACACAAGCACACTTTGAGTTTCTTTTTTTGGCAGGTGGGAGAAATGGGGACATATTTTGGGGGACAAAATCCCCTAGAGGAGGATGTGTTGGGGTTAAGGTATAGTCTGGTGCCTATTGGCTCATTATCCACAGATCAAGGATTAGATGGGCGCTGGCATAGCCCACCCCTTCTTGTAGGGTCCATGGCAGGAAGCAGTGGTAATGGAAAACACAGGGCCTCCTAGTCCATCAGTACAGAGGTGCAGGATGAACTGGGACACAAGACATATGCCACATGGATCTGAATCTTGGGGCAAGTATATTCCAGAACGTCTGGAAAAAAAGATAAAGAGACCACCAGGCCCAGAAGAGGGGTTTGGCATAAATTACCCACCAAGAGGTATTCTTGGGAAAGAAGAAAGGGGGAAAGACAAGGCTAGACCTCCCTATGGGAGTATAAGAGAAAAAGAAAGCACGTGTCCCATACTTTCAACACACACACACACACACACACACACACACACACACACACACACACACGAACCACGGTCCAATTAAAGTATCAGGAACTGACCTATAGCCCTCTCTCTCATAGAGGGAATTATAGCCCTCTCTCTCATAGAGGGAATTGAAAATGAGCTTGGGAAGAAAGGCAGGACTGCAAAGATAGAACACAGAATTATTAATGCCTGATCACCCTAGCAGAATGCAAAACAGAAGATCTCAGTGCATGAGACAGAGCAACTGGGGAAATGGGAGAGGAGAAACATGGGGACTTTGCTAGATCACACACGGTCTTGGGTTCTGGTAGATGCTGGGGTGCCTCTGAACTTTTTCTCTCAAGTGGAATCTGGGTTCCTCCAGGGAAGTGGAGGAAGAGAGAAGAGAAACATAGGAGACAAGAAGGTATGAAGGAGAGCAGCCATCATCAGCTCTCCATCTCTCTACTCCCAGAAGCCCCCTCCACTTCTTCAGGGTTCCTGGCAGCTGCCTGTGCATCTTTTCTCCTCTCTTCTCCTTGAGGGCCAATCCCCTGTTTCTCTTGGTCATTTTTCTCATGGGACCCTGTCGAATCCATGGTAACCAAGAGGAGCTCCATCAATATTTGGTGGTGCAGCAAATAAAGGGCACCTAAGCTCTGATCTGATTAATGAGCCTGGGATGTAGTAGGTGCTCCATTAAGTTCTTGTTGAATTGAGTACTCATGGAATGAAGCTCTTCATTTTGCCTGCAGGGAAAACAGTACAAAGGCTGGTGTTGCTGCAGGAGAGTTTCAGCTCTAAGCTTTACATGGGCAGAATCTGAGCCTCCACAGGCTCCTTGCCCACCACTCCCCACTCGCACCAGCTCTCAGAGGATAAGAGAGGGGGCTGTCAAGTGTTAGGATACAATCTTTTAATTCCCAGAAGTTTGTAAAATGAACACATCTCACACTTTTCCATCCTTGAGAGTCTCACTGCACCAACAAGCCCTGACCCTTAGTTTACCAAATTTGCCTTCCCCACTCATACCTCCATGCCTTTGTGCCTTCCGACCACCTTCCTAAAATGCCCTCTTCATTCTTGTCCACTGTTAAAAGTCTCGTGCAAATATGCTTGTCCCCACTTGCCAGTAAGCCCCTTGGAGACAGTCCATTCCCTTTCTCTGGTTGCTGGTACCAGAAAATCCTGACCCCTACCTACCATTAGTCCCATCCTCACCCCAGGAAACAGAACCAGAAAGTAGCCCAATGAGTCTCAATTGTGAGACTGATGTCAAAGCTATTGCAGAGTAAAGCTCTCTCTTTCTTAGGCCTGAAACCAAGTAGACTTTAGCCACAAGTTGTAAGGGGCCACCACATGGAGAAAACTTGGGAGAATAAAGAAGAAAGCAGAGCTGAGAGACAGAGGAGGCTAAGTCCTGAGAACACTGCTGAAGCACCTGGATTCAGCCACAGCTGAAGGCCACGCCTACGCTTTTCACTGTGTGAACCTATATATTCTTTGTCTCTGTGTTTATTTGAGCCCGTTTGAGTCAGGTTTTCTATTATTTCCTCCTGAAACAATCTTGGCCCATGTAAACACCACAACCTCCCCTGGGGACCTAAGAGAGCATGGTATGAAGGAGACATTCAATAAATACCAAATTAAATTCAACAACTTCATGGCAGTCTATTTAAACCCTGGCCTTCAAAAATACAATTTGCCATCACCCTAGGCCTTCATGGGACAAAGGAAATCTCCCTGTTGTATTTAACTTCTGATCTTATTGCAACACCACTTTGGCTCCTCAGGAACTGTTAGGGAAGAAACTTATTGTCTTCTAACTTTTGGAAGAGCACTTCTAATTAAAGCAATATTAAACAGTAATAAGTGTCTTATAGTTTTACGGCAATGCCCATAATCACATAAATAAGAATTTTATATCCAATTAGCATTTTATATTTATTCAATCCTAAAACAATCTACCACTTTTATTAATCAAATAAAATAGCATTTAATAGATATGGTTGTTTTAGCTTCTGGAATTAGCTGCATATAAAATAGCACTACATCCAATTATGCGATATACTGCCCCAAAAGAACAACACGTGCTTGCCAGGATTTTCATCAACGCAGCACCTCTATTTACCCAAATAAGCTAAAACCAATATTTTCCAACATTTCATCACTTGTATAATACTTTCGTGATCTCTTCTATAGCCACCTGTGGTAATACTTCCTTAAAATGTTTCTTTAAATATACCTATTTTGTTCATTTAAATATTTTTATTTTAAAAAGGAAGCTTTATATCATGAGTGTGATACACTAGCTTTGCTTTCGGACAACATTAAAATAAAGATGTAGCTATTAACATAAGAACAGTTTGTTTCTGTACCCATTTAAAGTCATCCTGTGTACCAAAAAGGGGATTCATGGCACATTTGGGGGAAGCATGTGAGTTAAATCATTCCAGTGAGAACTCCAAGGGCATCCCATCTGGTACCTTCCTGAGCCTACCTGTGCCATACGGCATCTACCTGTTTAGCTCTAAAACACCCAGGTGGGGTCACCACCTTGGACCTACCTGTATGTCTTCTCATCTTTACTAAGCACTTAGTTATTTATTGATAGGCCAGGAACCTAGCAATAAAAAGTCAGAATCATCTTTTTCATGGTGGATGACCTCTTTGATCTAGCAGGGCAATTGCATTTTAAGCAAAGGATGCCTTTCTGAAGGAACTAAACAATTTAAAACAGGTACATTACCAGACCTGGATAAACATGAAGGAAGGGGGATGAATTCTAGAAGTACACGAATCTACAAGCACTCTCAACATATTTTATTTTAAAACTGTCTTTAATTGTCTCAGCATCAGCCCTAACATCCCATGAACTGCTGGCACCTGCGTCACCCTGCAGCATGTCATGGCAGTGGTCTGGCCTCTTCCGTGGTGTTTTGGCAGGACCAAACGTAGTGACATCTGGGTGCAATTTTCAGCACTAATGATACTTCTTCATGAACAGTCAAATGACATTTATACCACTATCGAGTGTAAGAAAGGACCCCCATAATAACAGCAGTGAATGTTAAAGTAACAGCACTGTGGTTACCAAAGTGACTCCCAGACTGCAGTGCACACAGGCAACAGACAGAGCCCCAGAATGTGGGCAGATTGTGGGGTATTTCTGTTCACCACGTCAAGAGGGAGCACAATTTACAAAAGGGGACCAAAATTTAGAATGTATTCATTAAAAATGTGTATTTATTCTTACAGGTTTAAACTTCAGTCACCCTTAAAATATTCTCCACTTAATGCAATACACCTATTAAGATACCTTTTCCAATGCTCAAAATAGTTTTTGAACTTGTTGATTTTAATTCCTTTTAGAAACGCTTTCCTTTGAGGACTTTGTTCATCTGGGAAACAAAAACAAGTTGCTCAGGGTGAGATCAGGTGAATAGGGAGGGTGGGGCACAGGAGTCATGCCATTTTGGGTCAAAAATTGTTGAATACTCAGCGTGGCGTGGGCAGGTACACTTGTATATCACCTATCATGAAATGGGCAAACGTGTTGAATCTTCAAAAAAAATTCACTGAAACCAAACACAAACTCTCACAACAACGCCAGCTGGTACACTGAACAGATGGGTTCTTAGAACACTCACCTAGCAGGGGGAAGCCTGTACCACAAGAGGTCCACCCTCTAGAAGATAATTCCAGGATTTTTTTAGTTTCCCCCTCGTATTTCCAAGTAAGGTCACATTCGCAGCCTCCAGTGGTTAGTACATCAATGTATCTTTCGGAGAGACACAATTCAAACCATAACATACCTGCAACTGGCCACTGCTCTGCCTCTAGCTGGTTCCTCTTAGCCACCACATCTATTCGGCAGCCTGTATTTCACAAGTCCACCTTTTTCTCTCCTACTCCCTTCAGGGCTCAGTGCCAGCAGCTGGGGCCTCTCCATCTTTCATCCTTACCCTGCCACACCTCTGTCCGTAGACCTTCCACTAAACCCTCCTCGGTTGCACTCTGAGTGCCCACAGACAAATTGTGAAGTCAAGAAAATGCAAAAAGGATATTGTAAGAACACTCAGGGAGT
>PVKM010022584.1:0-21800 GCA_004027735.1 Carollia perspicillata
GACGGGGGGTGTGGGTGGGAGGGGGTGTGGAGGGTGGAGGGGAATGAAGGTGGAAAAGGGACAACTGTAATGGCATAATCAATAAAATAAAAAAAAAAGATCATGGAGTACAAAGTTTCTTCCAATGTAGGAAGCTTGAGACTATGGGGAACAATCTGAATTTTTCATCAGAGCTGAGTGAGCGGGTGAAGGAGAGAGGGCTATGGAAGGTAGAGGTCTTCTGCAGTCTGGGGGGCATTTTTTAAAAATTTGTAACATTGTATAATCTCAGTTGGGGAGCAATACCTGAATTTGGGATGGCAAATTGTATCATTTTGTATGCTTGTCTTACTAAGTAGTAATAGGTGCCTGGAGTATAATTCTTAGAATGCTTTCTAAGCCTTTACGTCACTCAATGAAGGACAGACTACCCATAGAGGGGGAGAGCTGGAGAGATCCTCCTGGAAAGGAGAGACTGCCCACTAGGGCATATGAGGCGGGACTCCTACTCAGACCCACACCTCTTTTCCTCCTGGATCCTTTCTACTTCTGTTAGTGACGTGATGGAAAATGAAGTCGGGATCTCCATCCAAAATAGTAATAGTGTGTGCTTTTGTAACCTAAAGTAGACTCTTTAAGATGCTAATATAGAAATAACACAGTGGACAGATGTGAGTAATGGAAATAACTACCCCTGAAGAGTAGGTGGTAGTGAATATAGGTAGCAGCATATACTTCACACACTAGGAGTAAAAATATTTGAAGAGAAAAGATGGCCAGTTAGTGGCCTAGACAGAAATGGGAACCCAGAATTCTTAGGGGTACATACCTATAGTATCCCATCCAGTTCCTCAGAATAGTACTGTACTAAAGTCACAGAGAGATACGTGTTAAGTTATTAAACAGAAAATACAGATTGTTGCTGTGTTTGGTACTTGGGCCATTGTTGGTGGCATACAGCAAGAGAATAGCAAGAATGACTCTTGGAGGTTGTTCTAAACTTGGAAATTCACAAAATCTCACCCCCCGTTAGCAGTAGCCACAGGCTGTGGAGGTCTTCAATTGTTTAGGGAAAGCAATTTTCATGAATGTATTGGAGAAAAAAAGAAAAAATCAAAATCCATTGGGTTTGAGCATGTTCACAGATCATTGTGGTAGCAATAAAAATAAAGGATAATATGATGGAAATATAGCTGATTAACCAACTATGTTTTAAAGTTTGAACTAGAGATAACTCTGTATACACACTATGAATTCTCTCCTTCTCTCTCTTTAATTTTTTTTAGTAATATATAAAATTAAATCTAGGGAAAGGTGGAACGGAGGAGAGGGCCAGTGAACCACAAAGACAACTTAAACAATAAGATAAATCACATAAAAACTCAACACTAATTGTACATCAGATTTCAGAATGAAGGCAACTATGAAAGCAATGGAGTAGTGGAAATGAAAAACTCATTGAGTTTATTATAGAATGGGAAGTAAGAAAGTAGAAAAGGTAATAATAGGATATTACAAACAGCTTTATGACTGTAAACTTGACAACTTATGTTTAATAGACAAATTTGTTGAATAGCACAGTAGCAAAACTGACATAAAAATGAATAAAATTGAATAATTCTTTCTACTAAGGAAATTGCATTCATAATCTGAAACCTTCCACAATAAAATTTTTAGCTTCAATTGTTCTTTTCTGGTGAGTTTTCCAAACATTTAAGAAGTAAATAATATCAGTCTTACATAAATTCTTCCAGGAGATAATACAAAAGGGACACTTCACAATCCATTTTAGGAAGCTAGCATACTCCTTACACCAAAAATTGATAGGGTATTACAAGAAGGAAAAGCTGTAGCTCTGTATCTCTCATAAGCATTTATATGAACTTCCTAAATTTATTTCAGGATTAAAAAGTAGGTTTAATATTTGAAAATAAGTCACATAATTTATCACATTGACAGAACAAAAAAGAATTACATGATCATTTCAAAAGATTCAGAAATATCTTTGATAAAATCTAATACTGGGACATGAGAAAATGTCTTGGTATACTAGGAATAGATGGAAACTAGGAATAGAAGGCTATCTCCCCAAAACATACAGCTAGCATTCCAGTTAATGGTGCCACACTGAACCCTTTCTACTCGAATTTTGGAATGAGATAAAGATGTCCAGTTTTACCTGTTCTAGTTTTGTTTTGGAGGTTCTAGACAATACAATAAAACAAGAAAAAAAAAAAGAAAGGCAAAAAGATGAAGAAACTGTCATTATTTACAGATGACTAAACTAATATATAGACATTCTAAATAATATATTAAAAATATAATTGTTAAAAAATTAGCATGGTTGCTGAATACAAGTTAATAAAGTGTATTTGTATATATCAGCAACAATTATAAATAAAATTTAAAATACTGTATGGATAGCATCAAAATATCAAATACCTAGAAATAACTTTGATAAAATCCATAAAAATTTTTATACTGAAGATTAAAAGGCATTAATCAGAGAAATTAAATAAAACCTAAATAAATGGAGAGATATATTACATTCATGGATTATTAGACTCTATATTATAATAATAATTCTTTTAAAATGAATCTGTACATTCAATTCAATTCATATTGAAATCCAAGAAGACTTCTTGGTAGAAATCAATGAACTCACTCTATAATGTATATGGAAATGAAAAGGACCTAGAACATCCAAGACAATTTTGGGAAAAATAAAACAAACTTGGAGGACACATACACTACTAGATATTAAGATGTGCTAAAAAGTCATGGTAATTAAGATAGAGATATTGTTGCAAGGAGAGAGAAATAGACTAATGGAATAAAATAGGGAAACTAGAGACAAATACACATACAGTCAAATGATTTATGAGTGTCATTGTAATTCAACATGGGAAAGAGTGGTCTTTTTCAATAAATGATGAATGTCTTTATAGAAAAGAAATAATCCCTGATTCTAACATTATACTTTATTGTGATAGGTCATAGATATAAGTATAAAGGTATAATATGGCTTTTTGAAGAAAATAGGACAAAAGCTTCAAAATATTGGTAATAGAAAAGATTTATTGAACAATAAAATTAAAGATCTTGAATTATCAAAAGACTGAGGGAAAATATTAATAATACATATATCTGACAAAGGTTATATATGAAATATATTTTTAAATAAAAAAATCAGGGCAAAACCCTAATCTTTAAAAATAAGTTTGAACAATCTAATAATGCACACAATAATATCAAAGAATCTCTAGGAAGGTAAACTAAGAAAAAAATTCCAAAAACTTATATACTATGTGATTCCATGGATTCATTTTTAGAGGACAAAAATTTAAAACATAGAAAACAGAGTAGTGGATGTCCAGGATTGGGAAGGAGGGCAGCAAGTAATGTGAAGATGGGTGCAGTTATGCACAGGTGACCGAAGGGGCCCTTGTGGTGCTGAGACTCCTCAGTGTCCTGACTGTGGTAGTGGATGAAAACAATCCATACAGGGGAAAACACTGTATAGAACTTAGTACACACACCAATAAGGGTCAGTAAAATGGGATATCTGAGTGAGATTTGTGAGTTGTGTCAATGTAAACATCTGAAGTTATTATACTGCAATTTTGTAAATGTTGACGGAAATTGAGGCAATTGTACAAGGGATCTCTCTATATTATTTCTTATAGCTACATGAGAATCTACAATTATTTCAATAAAAAGTTCAATAAAAAGCAACAAAATATAAGTATATGTAGCCACTCAGACACTTTTTAAAAGAGAGTACCTATAATTCAAATGGCCAATATCCACATGAATGCAACCTTCCCTCATTGGTCATCAAGGTAATACAAGTTTTGAATTTTGTATTACGAGGACTACATGAGAGGCAATCACACATTGATGTTTCTCTCCCTGTGTTTCTCCCTCCCTTCCCCTCTCTCTAAAAATAAATAAATAAAATCTTTAAAAATATATACACCACGATGTATGCCAAAAAAATATTTAGAGCAGCATTATTTATAACTGTTCCAAACTGAAAATTACCTAAATGTCCATCAACAGTAGAATTAATCAATTCTGATATATTTATATTGTATAATAATATAAACAAGAAAAACTTGCTCTACCAATATAGATGAATCTTATAGATATAATGTTGGATTTTTTAAAATAGCTGACATAAAAATCTTCACAATGTATGACTCCATTTATTTAAAGCGTAAAAACAATCAAAATCAATTCATGGTTTAGAATTCAGGCCTGTGGGTTCTTGTGTGTGAGTAATAACAGAATGGGGCACCAGAGAGGTCTCTGTACACTAGGACTCCTCTATCTTGACCTAGGTGGTGGATACATGCATGTTTCCACTTTATAAAATTTATTGAGCTATAAAGTCATGAACTGTGCACTTGTCTGTACATATGTTATACTTCTACAAAAGTTTACAAAAAAGAGAAACAGACCAAGTGAGGAAAGAAAACATTGACCTGAGGTGAGTTTATCTATTTAAACAAGATAGATCGAATGGATTCCATAGCAAGAAGGTTGGGAAATTTGTAAGCATCTAAGTTCTCTTCTCATTGTTTCTATTTTGGGGGCAAAATACGAGGTGACAGTGAGACATGGTTGGTTTGGGAGAAGGGATGAGACGGTTGTCTCGGAGAGTGAGAGAGTGCATGGACCAGCATTACGCAGTACGATTTCTAGGCAGGGCTGAGAGAGCCCATTTATGTTGTGTGGTCACAAAAGTAACATGAGAGTCATCAGCATTAATGAAATGTTTTACTGTAGCCATGTGTAGCTCTTCAAAGGAATGAGCATTTTGAGAACTGGATGTAAGACGATCATAGTTTTACCAGAAGAGTTGATGAAGGGAGAGTGAGCCAAGGGAGGTGGGGTTAAAAAAAAGTGATTATAACCCTCTACTATGAGATCTAAGATAGGCCTGGATATGAGCAAATGAAGGGGAACGGATACTGGCAAAGCAGTGGATAACACACACGGGCAGGCTTAATAGTGTCAAAGAATTGTTGCCTTAAGGGTCAATAAAGAAGTGTGTAGAGGGAAGGCAGTTGTAGTCAGAGAGTAGCATGTCTGAAATTGAACTAGTGTTTGAATTCAGATTTGGAGTTGGTACAGTGGTTGCTAATGACACATTCTAGGATAGGGAAAAGATTAGCAGAAACTAAGAGGCCAAGGTACTCTTGTAAAATTCCAGTAAGGGATATATATTCTTAATCCACTTATTAACAAGGTCAATAAACTTTTATTGAGCTCTTATTATATGTCAAGTATTCAGTAAGTGCATGCTGTAGTGTTAAAACAGGGATTGGGCCATATGACCTGATGCAGCCCAGAAGAAATAAATTTTGTTGCTAACCCACTGGGTGTCCTAGAGGGTTCATGTCTCCTTTCTGATCTTACATATATATGAAGCGACTTAATTTTTAGGTATTATTCACTACTGCTAATCTTACATTCACCATAGTACCTCAAAACCGAGTAGATAATTAAATCCTTATAAGTTGATCTTTTCAAATTATTACTACTTTCTGGTAGTCTTCCCATTTTGGGGTTTAAATCTCCTGCCTGTTTATACCATCCTTGCTGTTTCTTACATTTTTCTAGTGGTTTTGCTGTTAGTATGGTTAGTAGTGGTAAAAAAAATTAAAAGTCTCTGTCGAGTAGTGACTTCTTTAAATGAGAGAGGGTGTTGGTATCAAATAAACATTTATTTTAATCAGTCTCTAAATTTGAAAGTATCAAGAAGAAATCCCTTCAACAAATGAGTGACTTATTATCTGGAAAGTTCTTCCAGAAATTTATATGAAATCACAACCCAACAACTAATGTCCTCGGCCTCTTCGGCTCATTTCACCTTTTCTCTAGACCTGGCTTGCTTCTTTATTTTGGAAATAAAAATAACTGCGGGATTTTGTCAAAGAGAAGAGTGAGCTAAGAAGTCCACAATATGCCTGGAAGCTTTGTTGTTTTCTATTTAAGTCTGTGACTAAAGCATTAAATAAGGCTAGGTAAAGATGCTTCAGCCAAAGTGAAAGGGTAATCATCCAGGCTGCCACCCAAAGTAAATTCCATTTCCACACAAAAAATTTCCTCTCAACCATCTCAGGCCCACACACTGTGCACGCTAATTATCCCAGTAGACTAGAATAAACAATAGAAGAGAAAATGTTGAGGGTGTCCTTAAAATGTAGTTTGAAAGAGTTCAGTCTCTACAGGAATCATCAAATATATTCTTTCTTAATGTGTTTGTTTTTTAGACAAGAGATTTTCAGAGATAAAATGCGGCCTACACAGCAGGTTAGAAGGATCGTGTTAGAGATCAATCCAAGGTGGGTGAGGAACATGTGAAGGTGAGTAGGGAGGAAGAAAGGAGAAGAAAGATGAAGTAATATTCTAAATGAGGAGGAAAACATAGAACACAACAACAAATTAGAAACTGCAAAAATCAGACAGAAAGCTATTTGAGAAAAATACTTCTAAGAACTGTACACATTTAGAAGAAAAACGTAGATGGTACTACATTACGTGTGCTCTATAAGAGCACACAGAAGTTTGGCAACTCTAAAACATAAGACAGTGATTTTTTTTTCAGGAGACATGTCATTCTTGCCTCCAAGGATATGCATGAAGAGTTCAAAGGGAAAAAAAAAAGAGGTAAGGGCCAAAAGATAGAATAAAAAAGACTGGAAGGAATAGTCTTTCTAGTGCCAGAGTCCAGGTTCCACTCTTTGCCTCAAGAATCGTGGAGCAGTTTGTTTGATGATACCCTTGTCAAACAATGAAGAGACAAAGGATGTTATCTCGGGGTAAATTTCAACCAACTTCCACCGAGTTCTTAGAGTCATTGTGACCTGTCTCTCTGCACCCAGTAAAGAGCACCCCCTTTGTCAATTCCTTTTCAGTGACTTTTTTGTTTCTGCTCTGTTCTAACCTCTTTCTTCCTAAGTACCTCTTTCTTCTTAAATACACATCCAAAAGCTGACTCTTATATTAAGTGCAAATGCTAAATTTCTTCCCAAAGCCTTGCTTTTGTCCTTGATTTGGAAGCAGTAACTTTCTCCTATGACATTTCAACAGCTGTTAATGTCCACCTTTGCTACAGGGAAACCAAGAAAATTCCCACAGGAACCATGTCTGATTCATCGTGGTTGGCACTTAAGGTACATTTGTTGAATGAATGAATGAATGAATGAATGAATGAATGAATGAATGAATAGTGAAGCACTCTGGATGAAAAACTCAAGCTATATAGAGTTCATAAGAGCTTTACAATTATTCAGGGGAAAGCACAAAAAAATCTCGATCTTCTGTTTTGCCTGTGAAGGTTAATTTTGCGACTGCGCTAAAGATGCTCAGAAAATTGGTAAAATATTATTTCTGAGTGTGTCTTTGAGGGCTTTCTCCTGAAGAAATTAGCATTTGAATTCATATACTGAGTAAAGAGAAGCCCCTTCTGAAATGTGAGTGGGCATCATCCAATCCACTGAGGGCCTGAATTGAACAAAATCTAGAGGAAGAGTGAATTCTCTCTCTTCTTGAACTGAGATGCCCATTTTCTCCTTTCCTCAGACATTGAAACTCCTAGTTCTCAGGTGTTCAGACCAGTCGTCCCTGTATTCTCAGGCCTTGAGCTGGGTGCTATACCATTGGCTGCCCTGGTGGTCAGACATTCAGACTTGAGCTGAATTATAGCACCAAGCTCTTCTAGTTCTTCACTTTGCAGACAGCAGACGGTGGGACCTCTCAGCTTCCATAAACACATGGGCTAATATCTACAATAAATCTGCTCTTGTAAGTATGTATGTATATGAAGTATGTATGTATGTATATAAGCTGGTTCTATTGCTGTGTAGAACCTTGACTAATATAATGTCTATGCCATAAATAAATTATTGAACAAACTATGATTACAGTGTGTCTTCAATGATTTGATGTTTAGTTGGAAGCACATATGGTGTAAAATAAAGCAAATAACAATTACTATTGAGGGAAGAGATGAGACTTTCCTAGTCCTATCAAAATTCTCTGATAGAAAATGCCTGGCATTCGTGAAACCTACTGGGAGGTTCTTTCATATATTGGGACCCTTAAGTTATTTAGAAAGGTCATAGGTTCATTCAGGAATTCTAACAGCAGGACCCACTTCAGGCCTAGGTGACAACACCTTACCTGTATTAAGGAAGAATTTGGTAAATGAATGGAAAACATTTTTGCAAGGGGGACATCAGAAACTCAGGAAGAATAGGTTAGTTAACAAAGCAGTTCTCTCTTTTTTTTAATTGCATAATTAGGTCTGGGGTAAAGGCAATAAGGTTAACATGAAGAGAACATGAACTCTGAACAAAAAAAAAAATCCTACATCCTACAGATATTTGAGAAGAAATCGGATCCAATTGCAAAAACAATTTAAATTAAAAGAAAACTATAACAGGAATAAATGCAGGCAGGACAGCAAATGTAGAAGTAAGATCTCCCATCACAGGAAATAATGCTGTCATTGTCAGAGGCTGTGGGCTGCTTGTCAAGAAGTGTTCTGAAGGTGAGGCTAAATGCAAGAATCAATTAATTTGTGGGTTGGAGATCAGGAAACCAAAGGAGTTCACACCTGATATCCTTCATTTTCTCTGAGAAAAAGATGGCAAGTTCACTGCCCTAGAGTATTTCTGCATTAGTGTGACACTATAGTATTAATAAGGCAGGAGTTAGAGGCAAGAGGAGGCCAATGACAAAATGCCATATTAAATGTGCAGGTTGGCAAAGAGATCAACAGGGAATAGCAAAAAGAAGGGGAGAAGATAGCATCCTGGAGCTGTGTCATCATTAAGAGAGGAAGGCATTTGCACAGTTCTAGAGGAGGCAATGGTGATATAGGAGACTGAAAACATATTTTTCCAGCTCCACTGGTCACAGGAATAAGTGAAGCCTCCATTCGAGAAGGTGGTTAAAGAAGGACATACAGTGATACATTGTCAATTCATAGGCAACTTGTGACAAGTGCTGAAACCAGTGTATACCGAACAATGAAGCATTTTCTCTTACTGGGCTGCATTGTGATGCATATGAGTTCTAGCAAGTGCGATGAGTCCTGAGCAAGCGCTGAGTCTGAAACATTTTTTTTCTCATCAAAATGTGATGGGTAAAGGGTATGATGAGCTCTGAAGCCAATGGGTACTGAGGTATGACTAAATTCTTAAGACAAACCGGATCTTAGGTACAACATGAGGAAGAGAAAACTTTTTGTGCAGAGCGTAAGAATTTAAGAAGTTTATTTTTGGGGACACAAAGGAAAAGATCCCATGTGAGGTTAGCAGTGAATTGATGATCCACTGGGCAAGCAGTGTGGTGTGTCTTGGGAAGAAAGCAATGAGAGTAGAAGCCCCAACAGACGGAATTAGAATAGTGACTCGGCAGATGAGGGTAACAGGCCTGAGAGCATCACCTCCAAGTTCCAGGCCTGCTGAGACCTCAGATGGTTCATGCACTGACATATAAATGCCTGCACGTAATACTACAACTATCACTTGTTGGGTCTGTAAATATTCTTTCTTCTTTTTCTACCATCTGCTTATTTTTAGAGGCCATTTATTCTTGAGAGTTAAAAGAAAGACTTTACGTTTATGTTCAAGTTCTATCTAAACCTAAGCAGCATTTCCCTCTATGGAAATGTACTAAATGAATACATCTTGAAAAATAGTCGCTAGAAACCAGCTTTGGTATTATTGTTCTTGACTCTTGAGGGCTTTTACAGTTTCTTAATGGACAGGAAGAAGATACACCTAATAATAACTTTCCTTATTTTTGGTATTGATCAGAAATGCTTCTCCAAAAGATATTCAGACCATCCACTGATCAAATAATCTAGTCTGTAATTGAACTTGTTTTCTTCTGGCTTTTTGTTCTTTGTTTTTATTGTTGTTTCTGTTTTTGAGTATGTTGATTATTTTTAAGACATTAACATGCTTTGAGACATAACATGCTCGAGGCGTTAATATGTTAACTCAGTATTTCTGGTGATTTTTAATTTAACGGATAAATACCCTTATTTTATAAATGCATTGTTTGTTTTATTTTCTGGCATCTAGATGCTTGACAATAAACTGATTTGGGGATGATTCATGGAATGCCACATTAATTTGAAGAACATTTGAAAAATAAATTAGTCTAACGCTATGCTTCAAATTTAGTAAATTAATGATGAAGATAATGATGTTCATAAATATTCATGTATTCCGGAGCAAAAGAAGAAGATAAGTGTAAATCTCATTTTGTTGAAAAGGTTGTTGATACATATTGCAAAAGGATTTCTCAATTTGCACTGGTATAAGATTATACAAGTATCAGTGAATTCCTACCCCCAATAATCATTTCTTAATAATGGGGTTTTATGAGTAATTTTAACATTTAAAGTCTGTAGAATAATAACATCAGCCAAAAAACAGAAAAATATGTCTGATTGATTAATTTATCATGATGGTTAAGAGACATCTGAGCTTTTATTTATAAACCTCACTTTTCTTGTTACAAGAGAGAACCACACATTCACATTTTAAAGTTTTTTTCTGAGAAATATTGATGAAATAATGCATACTAAGCTCTTAACACAGGGCTAGGTTCCTATTAAGGATCTGAAAGTTGGAAAATATCATTAGTTTTCATTTTTATTAATATTATTATTATGAAAGACAAACATTTCATCTCCATAGTTTTGGAGGATAAGAAATCAGCTTAGGCAGGAAATGCTCATTTACTCTCTCTCAGAAAGCACATTGATGACTCTTGGAGGGCACGGTAGGACACTGCAGACATGGGAGACAGACACTTAACCTACATGAAGTGGTAGCTATAAATGGGAGAAGCGGGAGCTTGTGGTTCTGAGAAAGAATGAGAGAGAGGAAACCCGAAGGAGCTAGAGGAAAGGGGGGAAGAGAGAAGTGTTATGAGCAAGAAGAACCTGAACATATGGAAGTGATGAGCTGGTGAGATCCCACTGTGGGGAAGCCGTCAATGGCTTCCACAGATGCATCTTTGTATTCAGTTGGCTTTGTTTAAATGTTTGTTATGTTTGCTTTATTGAACACACCCCAAGTTTTTATGGATCTTACTCTGCACAAAAGTTTTGTAGAGAAACTGGCAAGGGGGTAAATTTCACGTCTGATTTAATGCACTGTGGACTAGAGAGAACAGGCAGAGGTGATTATAATGCCCTCAAAAACTTAAATACACACCACAGAAAGCTTTGCACTTCCAAAGGGCATGAAACTGGGGGCTCCGGCCAATTTTATCTGATTTCAAAATACTGGAGGACCCAGTGATTTGGGTTACATTTTTAAACAAGTAAAGTAAAACTGGGTAAAATAAACTCTAAAGGGCTGAAAACTTATACCAAATCTTAATATTTCCCATCCACTGAAAAAACGAGAAATACAGGGTTTGATCATTGGGAGAAGTACATAAGAAGTAGTTCCGAAAGGAAATAAAACCGATAGATATAAAATACAAACAAAAGGACTAGAAATGCCCTACTAGCGGCAGAGAGGAAGTAAGGTAGCCCCAGTCAACCAGAAAGCAAAATCACTATACATACTGCACTTAGGGGTTTTCCGGTCCATGAATTAATACATTTATTTTTAAATTAAACCATTTCGAGCTGAGTGTTCCTTGTAGTTGGGGAGGTCATATGAATTTGAAAGGGAAACTGGGCCAAAAATGAGTTTAAAATATATATACAACATCATCAGCTTTCATAGAACTGGTCACAAACACAGCAGGCTGGGAGTCACACAGGCCCCTGTGTTACCTCGCCTGTGGGGCATTTGATCCTGTCTTATCCCGCCAGTAAACCTCAATTGCTAATGGAACCTTCTCTGACATCAACAGTTGGCTGTCCTTTTTAAATATGTATCCAAATTCAATTTGTCTAATTACCTTAAATATTTTTCATTACTCTGTACAGCATCTCCAGAACTTTTCCTAATTAGGAGACTCTAATTAGCAGAATTTTGTTTGCACTCTCTTAGGAAACTCATACGGAGCATAACTGCCGTCATTCTGCATCTGCCTATCAACTAGAGTGGAGACAATCTGCCACAGTGCCCGAGACTCCATCGCTGCGGTGAGATGCTAACGCATTCAGAAATGAATATTTCACCGTATAATCGACTCTCAGGAAGGACTTGGAGACTCCTGTGGGAAGGGCACAAGTTAGTTTTGATGAAGGAAAGAGGAACTATAAGATTAAGAGTGGGTTAGAAAGATTCCAGAGGTATAAAGTTCTGGGATAAAGTATTTAGAAAAGCCTAGGGGGAGAGAATATAAAATGAAGTGTGAGTGTAATAGAAAGTGAATATTGAATGATCCCGAATGATCACTTTATTTATACGGACCCTGCACAGGCCACTTGATCTACTGTGTCCCGGCACTATTTCTGCCATCAGCTCACTCCACTGTCTTCCCTGATTGGATTTCCCATATCTTCCCGGGTTACCAAACGTGGATTTCTCCAGGAGCCACTGATCTCTTTTGTTTTGTTGACTTTGGAGACTTAATTTTCTAACCTAAATCTCATAGTGTGTTTGTGACCCAAGTCTCTTATTTGTATTGGACACTTCGCATAATTTCTCAACTATCACGGTAAACTCAACAAATTCTTGTAAATATCAAATGCTACATGACAGTGAAGTAAAATCTACATTTTACCAGGTCTTTAATAAGCATTAAAAAGTACTTTGGTGTGGAATCCTCTTATTCAGTATCTTCCAAATGATATTCCTTGGGAGGAATATCATTCCTTTTCCTCCACAGAAGGAAACCGAGCTAAGAGGTTACTGTTTGTTTTTCTTGAGGGTGAGGATTCCTTTTTCTCTTTTCCTTCTTTATACCTACTATTTTTCCCTTGCAGGGCTTCTGTCTTTAATGTGCAAGTATTTATTGTGAATCTGTAAGAATCTATAAGAACACCAATGCAATTTGCTCTATTTCCCAACAGTGTTGGACCTTAGAACATTTTTTAAACATAAAACATTAATGTCTCAAGAGACTGAGGAGCATTCAGTCTCTTGGCTTTACACTGGAATTTCCTGGGATGTTCTGACAAAATACTGACACCTGAGTTCTGCCTATAGACAACCTGACTTAGCTGGTCTGGCGTGTGCCCTGGGCAATGGGATCTTTAACCCTTCCCTGTGACTCCAGTGTATTACAACATTGTAGAACTGCTACCCTAGGGGTTGTTTGGGAAATGATGCTTAAATATGTTCCCCAAGAGAATTTATATTTTACATATGTAACCAAAAGACTAATCAAATTTAAGTGACGACTTAACAGAAATAAAAATATATTACCCCCCTCTCCCAATTGAAAACCATTGTGAAGGGCACAGGTGATAAGTAAATATATGCACAATAAAATTTCTTCCCAATTCTATTACACAGAAGCCTTCCTACAGACACTGGGAAAAAGAGAAGTGGGGGTGGGAGGGGAGGAGAGAAGGGGAGGAGGAGAGCGCAAAGGACAGCTGTTCTCATTAGCAGTGAGTCACAGTCAGTCTGCAGACGTGAAGGGCAACCTGTCTGTGAAACCGGGGACTCAGTTGAAAGCTTTGTTTCTCGTTTTCTGTATTTTAGAAATACAAACAGTGAATAATCAGGATTAGATGTTGCCAGTTACAAAAAGAGCTTTAACATCCAAGTACAGTATAATCCTCTTAGCTCCGTGTCACACCCGTGGCAAATAAAAAGGGTCACTTTAGTTAGTGTCCTGAATAGTAGAGGCCCAAAGAAATATGCTAGGGAGGCAGATGCTTGTTGACATGGAGTGATCAGTTCTTTATATATATCTATACGAGGTCGTCTGGAAAAAGTCCAGCCATTGTTAATATAATGAGAACTTTTTGTGAGATATTGATACAACCTGGCAGCCAAGGAGAGTGGAGTGGAATGCGCTTGGGTGAACAGTGATGACTTTACTAGTCAGTGGGAGCGACAGATGCCATTGAATGGGCATGTATACTGTGTGGCCATCGCATTCAAAATGACTGAGCAAATAGAGCAAGGAATCTGCATCAAATTTTGCATTAAGCTTGAACATTCCTCCCATGGAAACTATTTTGATGATTCAGAAGGCCACAGCTATGGGTAACTGGTGATTGGTGGCTTCATGATGACAAAGTGCCTGCTCATGCATCATGTCTCATGCAGAGTTTGTTGGTGAAACATCAAATCACCTAGGTGACTCAGCCCCCTACAGTCCAGATTTGGTGCCTTGTGACATCTGGCTTTTGCCAAAACTAAAATCACCCTTGAAAGGGTGGGGATTTCAGACCATCAGTGAGATTCAGGAAAATACAACAGGGCAGTTGATGGCATTTGGGAGAACTATGTGAGGTCCCAAGGTGCCTACTTTGAAGGGGATAGAGGCATCATTGTCATATGTACAATGTTTCTTGAATCTTGTATCTTCTTTAATAAATGTCTCTTTTTCATATTACATGGCTGGGTACCTTCTGGACAGATCTTGTATATATACATATACATATATGAGTTTTGGCTCTTTCATAAGTAGAAATTTACCTTGTGACAACAGTAAGACCTCCTTGGAGTAACCACATAAAAAGACCAGAAGCATATCACACCTATGAATTACAGCAGTTATATTTGTAAACAACTGTGGTTCCCTCCTCTCCAGACCCAGAGAGAGAACTAAGCTCATTCTAAACATACCTGTTGGTAACTAACCATGCCACAGTGCATACACATACTGTACCAATGTGTTGATTCTTTTGACTTCATTTTCCTGGGAGTTCCTAAATATATCATTATAAGCCATGAATCCTAATGGTTTTGAGGTGTACTGCATAAATTCAAATAAGGACTTACTCATTTTTCCCCAAGGGACCCACTGTATTTATATTCCAACCTAAGGAAAATCCTGTTGGCCTTTAAAAATACATCATGTAGGAGGAGGGAAATTGCAAAAGACAACAACATATAATAGAATTGTGGAAGGAAGGAAAGAGTTTAAATAATAAAGGATAATGAACATTTTACTATTATTCCACCATTTAATTTTTTCCATTGTTTAACTAGTTTATCCTTCTCTCCTTTAGACACATGCCCGTGACTTGCTGATTGGCTTAGAGCTGTGGTCCTCAAACCTAACTGTGCATCCGAATCATCTGGAGGGCTTGTTGAAGAGGGTATTGCTGGGCCACCTCCAGCTCTGGACTCAGTATGTCTGGTGTGGGGCCTGAGAACTATACTTCTGACATGTCCTCCGGAGGTGCTTATGCTGCTCCTCTCAAACCTTATTTTGAGAACTACTGACTTAGAGAATCGAAAATGTTAAGTCAGAAATTTGGAATTCTACAAAGTAAGTAGAACTGAGTAGCTACTATGACCATCCTAATGTCTCATTCAACGCTCACAGTATACCTCTGCTAGTATCATCATTATCTTCATTCAAGATGAAAAGGCAGCTCCAGAGGGACTACATGGGAGTGTTGGGACTTAAATGCTAATCTTTCTCAAAGTTTGGGTTCATTTCTCTTCCATGTGCTGCCCACCCAGCATTGGGAGGGGGCGAAGTACATCTGTTGGGCTGTCAACTACTCATGTCTTCTCCTTCTCTTTGGTCACTGAGAGTGGCTGTGGTGAGGAAGAGGTGGCAAAGGCAGAAATGGACACAAGACCTGCACTTCCCCATCCTCTAACAAGAATGGTTGTGTTACTTGCTTTAATATTCACTCTCTTAACATATGAGTTAGAAATTATAGAGAAAAAGACGGTGAAGCCAATGCGTTTTGCTTTGGCTGAGTGGTTGTATTCCTAAGGAAAGGTATTTTAGGAACGGGGCCCTATACACAAATATGCACTTTAAGATCACACGGAATTAGCTCCACGAATGAACTTGAAGTTTAAGTGGCTTGGCTGATAAGTACAAATGCCAGTGAGGTGAGTTTAGAAGCAAAAGTCACCTTATAAAATGCAAGTTAAGGGCAAAATAAGTCAATTAAGTTTAGGAGACTAAGAAAACCTCAAGCCTTGCCTCAACTGGCCAAATTCAAGACCATAGGTTAAACATAATTTCCTAAAGGAATAAAAATGACAGGGCATTTGTATTTGCATGAATGACAAAAGAATAATCATAATAGAAAACCAGAATCACTGCTTATTTTACATTTATATTCAGTTTGTAATGAGAAAAATCAAGGGGAAAAACATCTCTTTGAGAGTAAGGAATTTAAGAAACTAGAATCCACAGACAGGAAAAATCAAAGAGAAAGGTTTTCAAAAACTAACTGATATTTTATCCCTATGAATACTGTTAATCTGCAAAAAAATTAATGTCATTTAGAAAACATTAGTTAAACTCCTTATGGACTGTCAGGATAAATTAGGACAAAACAAAATGAGAGAGGGAGGGAAAGAGTGCAAAATTTCCTGCTAGATGACAGGGGGCCTTGCTTGATCATGGTTGAAAATACTGTTTAAGGGAAACCAGCCCTTTGTTTACTGGCTGGCTGCCTTTCTTCCACAAGCTCTCAATATAATAGTGCATCCCTAATGGATTGGGTATGGTGCTTTTCCATTTCATTAATGAAAAAGAGCTAAAGGCCATTACTTGTCCTCATTACCATTCACAATGAGAGTGGGGCACCTGGATGCCTGTCTTCCAGAGGATCTGCAAAACGCATGACACAGGCCATTGAAAAATTGATTAGGAAAAAATGAGGCAAAAATGCAGTGTCATTGGGACCAGTACGTTTGCAGTGGTGTGCACGTGAGGACCTGGGCAATAAAACGGGCATAAAAGTACTTTCAGAAGGTGACTTGGGGGAATCAATTATAATAATGCTAGTAAGGTAAATGACCACAATGGTTATCTAGGGAGAACAATTAACAAAATGAAACCTTCCAGATACGTGGCATTGCTAAAGAGCAGTCATATTTATAGCAGTTAGACATGTTGTGGATTTCCACCAATCTTTAAAATTACTTCATGTAAGAATCCTTTCCGAATAATTCTGCTTTTCCCAAATCCTTCCATGTTTTCTTCCCCTTGCTTGTTCATGAGGTTTTTCTCTTCCATTTAGAAAGCTCTCTGCACTTATTTATTCAAATTTCCTAACGTCTTGGAAATTCTGAGTCTGTTTTCTTCTTGCCATCTTAATATTTTGAACTTAAGGTTAGGGTTCTATAGAAGGGATGTCTACCACATCCGTATTTTTAAACGTAGATATCATTCATTCAATCAACAAATATTACTAAACAACCTACTCAGATGCTGCTGGTAATGAGAGAATATGAACAGTCCCTGATTTAAAGGAGGTTTTAGTCTTGGCTCTACAAGGGAAGAAAGGCAATTCAACCTAGAATGATGATTCCATGTGCTAAAAGTGCTAATGAAGATACTCCAAGTGACCTAAGAGAATAAGAAAAAGTGACAACTGTAAGACAAGACAGAGAATGAGGGAGACTTCTAAGGAGAAGAAAGTATCAAGACAGTGCCTGAAAAACGAGCCAGCATTAGCAAGTTGGAGAGTAGAGGTAAAAGCATTTGAGACAGAGAGACCACCCATAGTTATCACATTCCCTTTTATGTGAAGACCCTGGAGGACTGGCCCATCTTGGGAACCGAAAGCAGTTCATGAAACCTAGAGCACAGAAGTAGGAAGAGATGAGTCTGGAGAAGTAGATCTCGGGATCATGAAAGGTCACATCGCATTGGCTAAGGTCTGAGGATGATGATTTGAAGGCCGTGGAAAGATTTGATGCAGGCCATGTTTGTTTTAGAAAGACAGTTTTTATGGCTGTAGAGAGAATGAATTGGGGTGGGTTAAGGCTTGAGTCAGCAAGACCAGTCACATGGATGTTGTGCTAATCCCACTAAGAGATGACAGTTACCTAGAGTAACTTCCTGGGAAGAAAAGAAGTCCCGGATTTGAGGCCTGTTAGACAAAATTCAAAATTGCCTCCCCATTTTGCCTTCTCTACTCATTTGGAGTAAAAGTCAATGTTAAGTTTTTAATTGAGGGCGAGTCCTCATTTAAAGACTGATATATTTTCATAAAAAATTCGAGCTTCAGTAGTACCACCAGGGATAACAGGAGCTGCACAGCCCTTGACCTCCAAACTTTCAGGGACCTAGAACCTAGAAATGGGGTGGTGAGGATTGCATAAGTATCTGCACTACAACAGATGTTAACAAAGGACTTTGAGAGTTTTCAAAATAAAGTGACTTTACATCGGGCAGTGCAAATCAGAAAGAGGCTCATGGAAGAGACAGATGGGAAAACTAGGTAAGATTTGACCTGCAGAAACGGAGAGTGTGGCAGAGAAGAAATTCCAGGGGTGAGCAAAGGCAAGAAAGAAAGTGATCCCAGCTGAACGATCCAACAAATAATTGTGCCCAGTGAAAAAAATAGAGTGCTGGAAGGAGATAGTGAGAAAAACAGTCGGAAGGAGAGCTTGAGATTTATACTGTGGCAGGCCTCAAACCCAAGGCAGATGGGTCCTTAATTCTTGCAGCCTTTGCGTTGTGACCCTTGACTGGGAAAATAACACATTAGGAGTCTCCATTTATAGAATTTATTTAATTATAGCTCACCCTGCTCTCAGAAGGATTTAAGGCAGCTTCCGAAGTGTATAAAATGTAGTATCAAATCATGAAAAATGAGTTGAAGGGAAAGAAAGTAAGATAAAGTCAGCAAGGCTACTAAAATAAATAATAAAATTCATCAGAGTTAGTTAGCAATGAAGTATACGATTCACTGTGTCCATTAGGTGAGAAAATAAACCAGATGCATAGAAGATCATTTCCCTATACGGAGGCAAGAGAGACATTTCTCCTATAGGTCTGAACAGAGCAGAGATACCCAAATGAACAATTGCTTTAAAGTAAGCAAAGCAAGTTTCCAAGGGCTATTTATCATAGTGTCCTTCAAACATAAGTGAATGGCATTGTGCCAATGCATACTTCAAGAAAAGCTATTTTTCAGGGAGTCAGTGAGACACAGTCAGCCAGGTAAGACAGCTTTCTCAGATTAATCCAGGGATATAATTTAGAATAACCAAAGAGAATGGATATACTGAATATTATCCAAATATTTCTCAGGCATTTTTATTTTGTTTTAGCCAAGTTTCTGAAAGGTCTGAGTCACCATGACTTCGGAATGATTATATTTCTTGACAAGGACTTGAAATGTAGCTTTCTTTGTTGCTGGTTCCACATAGGCCTCTGTTTTAACCATCAGCTGAACTTGGCATTGGACAAATTGCATTAAATTGAACAAGCTAAAAAGAATTCAAGAGAACACACCCACTCCACCCAAAAGAAACCCCCTGCATTTGGAGGTTAGCTGCAGGAAATGTGAGATTTTTCTCAGAAAAAATTTAGGTCAGCTGTCACACAGGCCAGGGAGCAGTCACCATGCTGCGGTTCTATAGGGTGACATAGCTATGGAATAACATCTGTAAGCCACCCACAGTTTTGAGTAGGGCAGCTTTCCTGGTATGTACAGGCATGCAGGCTTGAGGGTTGCTGTTAGGAAAGATGGCTTTAGATTCAGAGATCTAATCTGACCGTCTTTCTGGCAATACTCATGAAGTGGGAAAGTTACCTACTAAGGTAACTCCCAATTGTTATATTAAGACTATATCCATGCAGATAAAGTATAAAAGTGTTCATCTCAAAATTTATTCAGGCATTTATGCAAAGGTTAAATAAGAACAGGAAGGATCAGGTGTTGACACTATGAAAACATGTTATTAATAAGATGAAAGGTCAAAAAGGACCCAACTTGAACTGGGACAAAAACATGGAATGGGGAGAACAGATTCAAAGTATATCGTAGCAGTAGATTTTACAACAAAAAGGAAGTTTTATATGGCATAGAAAAGGCCAAAGTGACTCTGGGGTTTTAAGCACAATTGCCCAGGAGAAAAATGCTTCATCAATTTATGAGAGATTTTCTGTTCTACCCCAAGTTTGATTGAATATTAAATCATATGGTTCTTACCCAAGAAAGAAAAGCTATATTCCAAACCACTGTCAAAGGCTGTAACAATCCTATACTCACAGCTACACCATCACTCATAAAATCTTGGCTTAGAGAAATAATACTTTTAGAGTTTTATTTGAATCCTAGGAAGTCTGCAGAAGAAACTGAATGGGGAAGAAAGTGTATTAGACTTAAATTATCAATATGAAACTTGAACTTCCATGGGGCCAGCCAAGGAAAGTGGGAGTAGATGCAGACACCTAAGAGGCTGCTGGAAACACAGGCATGGAATTAAAACAGGGAATAGAATGAACAATACAAATTTGAAGGTCACCTATATGACAGTTCCAACCAAGCAAGCGGACGACTTCACTGGAAAGAGAATGGAAATAAAGTAAACATCTAAAACCAGCATTCTGCAAAACAAGACAGAAAGGATCTATGTTCTTTTTCTTAAAGATGAGGAAACGTGGTCAGTGAATAAATATATACTGAAGAAGGTGCATGTGGAAGAGAGAGTAGTCAGGGCTGTAAGACCACCACAAAGGTAACGACAGATGAAATCAAGGACATAGAAGGAAGAGATAGCATGGTCAAAAAGAGGGGCATACTTGACAAATACAGGAGACCAGGAAGAGAGGGAAATGAAGAAAGACATTGGAAGTAAACAGGAGCATACGTGGGAGATCGGATCAATGATGGTATCCATTTCTCATAAAGGGCAAGGTAGCCTTTTTCTGAGCATAAATGGCAGGACTCATGTTTGGAACTTGAGAAGATCAAAGGAGCATAAATATGAGTGAGGGGTCAGCCAGGCTTATAAAGAATCAATCTGTAGAGGACACAGAAATTTCCTTGCTAGTCGGTTGTGACAATTACATGTAATAAATGAATCCACATGAAACACTTGGCACAGTGCCTTGAATACAGAGTGTTTTCTTGTACATAAAATCATCTTCACTTTCGCAGCCCCTTCCATACACACTCAATGCATGTGATGAGTAAAGTACAGTTTGGCCTGTCTCATGTTTGTATTTACATTTTATCAAGGTGGTTCAATGTGCAGTGATATTTTTGTCAAGCAACTTTAAAAACTATCCTTTAGGTAAGGAAAGGATTCATTAAAAGACGTTCAGATTATCTTTAATTAGCTGGTAGCTATTAGGAAGGTCATAGTATAGTATTCCCAATTAAATAGGGATATTAAGATATTATCTTGGGCTTAAGGTATTATCAACAATTATTAGACTGTGATGGATAAAGGACAGAGAGAGGCAAGGACATTCTGCAGACCCGAGAGCAAACATCTCCCTTTTCTAAGGTGAGTGACTACTTCATTTTTAGACAACCTAGTTCTGCTTTGTTGCTCTCACCTCCTGGACTTACTAAGACTCACCAAACGTTCAACCTCCCCTCACTTCCTCATAGCACCCAGTGCAAAACAAACCCTCACTGTGAAGCCCTTCCTGAAGTCACACTGCATGAGCTCAAACCCTTTGGTAAGGCCCTCCAGACTTCTCCCATGTCCACGGTTCACCTGATGTCCCTTCTTCTTTGTTTCTGAAAGCTGTTAAACCCGACTTTATTTGACAAAAGGTGGTTCCTGGTCTTCTTTGGCTAGTAGGCTATACTCTTCTAGAACAAGTGCCTCAAAAATCACATCCATTTTTTAAAACTAACTCTGCATATTTGTTTTGCTAACATAACCGCTCAATTAGGAATGGAATTCCCATTTCCTGAATCTGGAGCCCTATGCTTTCCCAGATTTGAGTCTCTTGGGCAGACTGCTGGACTCAGAGCA
>PVKM010022585.1:0-21733 GCA_004027735.1 Carollia perspicillata
AAAAAGGGTGGGGGGATGTCATCGGTCAGGAGACCTGGCCAGGCCACTCCAACCCGCGGCCACTTTCCTTAGAGCTCGGGGTGCACTGAGTATCTGCGAACCTCTGTGCCTCATCTTCTCTTTCAGTGTCTCTGAAAGCCTGTAGGTCTGTGTGCGCCTCCCTCGGCGTTGCAAGCCTCTCTGTTTTACAGGTCAGGTTCTACACCTGCTCCCTGGGCAGAGTCTTCCCGGAGCCCCCCACAGGGCAGGCATGTGCCCTGCGGTGACTGAGGACACGGGGAGCAGCTGCGGGAGAGAGGGGAGGACCTTGGCGGCGCGCCGGCACGCCGTGATGAGCAGTGGGGCAGGTACGCCTCCGGTTCCGGCCTCACTGCAGAGACGAACACAGACATTGGGCACGGAAGTTGTGGGACTCCGACCCCTAGCCCGAGGCTTTCCTTCTTCCTCTGAGCTCTGGCACCTGCCACCTTCCCAAAGGGTTGCCCTAGGGCCAGCCTACCTCCTGCTGAGCCACCCATGTCCACATACCTCCTCTTCCTCCAAGGCCGAGAAAGGCCAGGGCCTGGATTGGGGCTGAGATCTTCAGGGTGGAGTACAGAAAGCAGGACGGGGCCTGGGTTACATTATTCTGAAGACAGCAAAAATACCATGTCTGTCCCTAGCTGACCCGTAAAATGACAGTTTTGTCTAAAAGCCGTTTTCCTGGCCACACCCTCATCAGAACCTCATTGTTTCATGTGCAGACTTTGCTTCCGATTGGCTGGCACTGCCAGGCCCCCCTCCCCCGCCAACCCAGGGGCCTGATGCTGGTACCTGGACTGGCTCTCAGGCTCCCCGTCTGGGTGGGTGGGGACAGAAAGGGTCACTGAAATTAGGCAGCCGTTGGTAGGTGACCACCACAAAGAGAAGTATCTTCTGAGTGAGCCAACGCCAAATTTTGGTCAATGATGATTATGGCTTTTAGCAGGCCTCTAAATTTTCCCAGTTCCGGTGCATTCAGTACTTATCTTCAGGGGGTTTTGTGAGGGGAATTTTTGGCTGGCCCTTTTGGACTGGCCGAGTGCACGCTTCTCACCCAGCTCACCCTGAGAGAACTTGCGATACCACGTGACACAGGGTTTGCATTTCTCAACCCAATGTGACCCTGGTGAAATGCGTTAAGAGGGTGACACATTTCCAACAGCCGAGAGCAACCACGTTTTGATTTTCTGGCTGCTCACATGTACACCGCCACTACTGCCGACACGTGTAGAGCTGGAGTTTAGAAGAGCTGAACTGAAGGGGCAAGCGAACATTCTCCAGCCCAAGCCTGTATCTGAACTCACCGCGTGTGCCTTTAAGGGAGGGGGAGAGGGCGCGTTTAATCACTTCTCGAGGGAATTTCCCGGAGCCGTGGAAACCGGTCTTAACAGAGCTGGGCTCTTGTCTCGTGCAATCAGACAGACCCCCAGGGGCAAAGCCGGCCTGGCGGGTGCCAGTGCTCCCCACTTCTGCATTGTTATGTCAGCAAGCTCTGCCAGAAACTCCTTTGCTTTGTAGAGGAGCCTGGGCCTTGAAGCCAATCCTGTCGAGATTCAACCTTTCACCCTCATTTTACCAACTGAACAAAGGCGATCGGTTTACTATGGAGAAACAACAGCAGCGATACACTTGGGCCCACGTGCTTGGAGACGAATGCCAACCCCCCTGAGGAGGCTGGGGTGGGGGGTTGCCTCTCACGGAGCGGCCTCCCCACTGCCTCTGGCCCCATCCCAGCCGCTGGGTTTCTGCTCTGACCTAAGAAAGCTTCAACAGACCCGTATCATTACTACCCCGGAAAGTGTGCGAACAGGTTAACACAGCATATATATACATATCTATTTGCAGCTGTATTAAAACTTCCTTTGTGTAAGAAAGTAATTTTTGGGCCTAGCTTTAATTAATAATCATACCACTTCTGAAACTTGCTACATTTCTTCAACACCCATCACGGACCAGGCACTGTGTCGAAACATCATCTCAAGACGTCTTCACGGCAACCCTGTACAGCACGTGCTGTTGTCACGCCCATCTGACCCCCCGAAACACTGAGGCTCAGAGGTGAAGGTCAGTAAGGTCTCGCCGTTAATATGCGGCCGGTCAGACCTGGCGTTGAGGAAACCTACCTGACGAAGCCATCAGTAAGGGCTCGTTAGGAAATTCTGATAGAGAATTCAACTCAGCTAGACTGATCAAGTGATGGGACCATCATGAAAGGTATTTTTATGGAGTTCAGTACCTACATTGGTAGCCAGGACTTCAAGTGTATAAATTTGCTCGCTAAGTTTCAAAAAACATTGTGAAACTGACCACTGAACTAGGTGTTCCAAGGGGCAGTGCGAGTTTTTGACTCCCACGTACTGATACGGACTGGAGTCATTTAATTTTTAAATTTCAGTAACAGGATGGATGAGAGTTTGGGAGCAGAAAAGACGCCCGAGATGATTTGTCAGTGGAACTTCTGAGAACCAAGCGTATCACCTGCGATTGCGTCTAAATGCTACAATGAGTACGACTGGCCAGTGGGCTCACAAGCAGCTATATAAGAGCAGGGTTGGTTTTCTTTATTTTTAGAGAGCAGGGAAGAGGAGAGAAACATCAATGTTAGAGAAACATTGATCAACCACTCTTTCATGGCCCCATCTGGGGACCTGGCCTGCAACCCACGCATGCGTCCTGACGGAGAATCGAACCAGCAGCCTTTTGCTTCAGGATGCCGCCAAACCCACTGAGCCACACTGGCCAGGGCAGAGCAGATTTTCATTTTTAAAAAAAAAGTGAAACATCAATTTAAAACATGCATTTTAATAATTTCTTTGTGTCCTGCTCTATTTTATAATTGGTGTTTTTCCTGAACATGTAGCCTTAGGTAACACAAACACAAGTGTGCACACACGCCCAACTAAGGAAGCAGCGGTTGGACTCTCCAGGACCGCTTCATTCTGCCAACGTCAAATTCCTCCTCGAGGGTGGACTATGGTGAAGGGATACACAAAGACGTGCAAGGTGTTCAACTGCTAATTCCCAAATTTTGATCATTATATTATTCAAAAAGTTCTTTCGTTACGTGCTTCTTTATATTTAGAAAGAACGGCCCTGGCTGGCGTAGCTCGGTGGATTGAGTGCGGGCTGCGAACCAAGGGGTCGCCAGTTTGATTCCCAGTCGGGGCTTGTGCCTAGGTTGTGGGCCGGTCCCCAGTAGGGGACACGTGAGAGGCAACCAAACATTGATATTTCTCTTCCTCCATGCCCCTCTCTCTGAGAGTAAATAAAATCTTAAAAAAAAAAAAAGAAAGGAAAGAAAGAACTTGCTTGGCTGACTCCTCTGACGGCAGCTCTAACCAGGCCTGGCTTTACTGAGATATTTAGAAAAAACTCCACGTGCCAAACTGGAGCTCAACCCCACAGGCTGTCCACGATTTCCAGGACACAGTCATCTGAGCCCAGTCTTTCCTCACAATGGGGACAAAGGCACCGCATGTTTCCCGAGAGCCGACTCATGCCCCGGGCACTTTGCTGGACACTTTCTTAACTCGCTCCAAGTCACAGACTGTAAGTCACAGGAGGGGATTCAAAGTCAAGTCAGTCTGACTCCAGAGCCCCTTCTGCGACATCGTGTCCGTTACTGAATGCAACGGAAACATTTAGAAATCCTTCATGACTCTGTAGCTGGAAAAGAATTTCACACAACATGCAAAACATAATTCTTCAAGATTCGTCAAGAACTATTTGAAATATTTTGAAGTAGTTTGAAGTCATTTCGCTGCCATTCCACTGCCCATTTCCCCCGCTCTCCCGCTCGGTGTCCTTTCACTTTCGGCCGCGTGACCGTGTTCTGCTGAAAACAGATCACTCAGCTTTCGACTCTCTTCCGACTCGAAGGGATGCGTGTGCTCTTACACACTCGCGCTTTGGCTGACTAGAACAGAAGGAGGCCAGGGGCACGTATGAGCAAGTACGATTTATTACCGGCGAAGAGTAGGAAAAACGTTACTAAAGTCCATAGATACGTTCCTTAAGTCGTATGTAGAGAGACACCGTGATTAAAAATTGGCTTTATTTTTCGGCCAAATCAGGTACTAGCTCCCAGTTAAATTAGATTATTTTATGTGTTCCAACAGTTAGCACAGTTAGCATCGCCTTACCAATAACCAAATAATAAATCAAACTAGGTCCCAGTGGTTATGTCCACATCGGGGCTGTTGGGATGATCAAGGACTCTTTTATTTGTTTTCTTTAGCTTTCAGTTCTTGGTTATATCTACAAAGAAAACAAAGAAAAATAATCATGAATCACAACAGATAAATATACCTAGGAAGGGAATCAAAAACATATTCCATTTCTTCCTACTCGCTAGTTCAGAGGCTACATAGTTGTCAATACAATCTTCCCAAGGCCTTATGGGTAGAAGCAGGCAGAAGGGAAAATGATCGAGACTTCATTCGCATCTGGCTTCCAGCTGCCAAAAAAGTTTTAACCACTTAACTGACATACAGTTTCCTGTACAACAGTAATATTCTCATTCTTGAAACACACAAGAGCGCGACAAAACACGTGAACATGTTTTGCGGACTCTTCTCCCAGCTTACAACGGAGTGGGGATCAGCACTCTGGGGGGTCTCTCAAAAGGCCCTGACTCAGACGTTCGATGGTGTCTTCCTACATGCTCCAGAGTCCAACATCCGTATTTCCAACGAAATCTCCCAACCCGCTATTGTAACTAAAAGGAGCCAAAAACCCCTTTGTCAAACTGTATCTGAATTTCTGACATTAGAAATAATAGTTCTGGCCCTGACCAGTGTGGCACAGTTGGCTGGGAGTCATCCCACAAACCCAAAGGTTGCTGGTTCGATTCCCGGTCAGGGCACACGCCCGGGTTGCAGATTCAGTCCCCAGTCAGGGCACATGAGAGAGGCCCACTGAGTGACGTTTCTCTCTCATATCGATGTTTCTCTCCCTCTTTCTCCCTCCCTTCCCCTATCTCTAAAAATACATTAATTAATTTTTAAAAGAGGAAATAATAGTTCTGAATGCGGACTCAGCATTCTCTTAGCTCTCCTATGACGAGTTAATACAAGGTTAAAGCAGGATGGCATATGAGAAAAATACTCTGTGAATAAAGTCACTGTACGAATCAAAGTTTAGACTGATGTAAGTAGGCCCTGACGGTGGCTGTGACGCATGCGGCAGAATGCCTCGGTTGTTTGCTCATCCGTCCCCGAGGTGCCAGAGGGTTAGGAAAAGATCAAATTATAGAGATACTCGCCGACCTCGGTGGTGAGGACGAACGAAATAAAACGCACTCCCCTCCAGAAGAGAATGCCTTCTGACAGGGAGGTAAACCCCTGTAGCTCGGTCATCTTCCCAGTTATCTGAGCTCGGTCATCTTCCTCTTCTGCTCCCCACCGCGCGGGCTCACCTCCAGATACGGAAGAGCTGGGAGGCTCCTGCTGCCCCGACAAAGAAGTTAACGGCGAACAGACTCCAGTTCTTGGGGATAATTACAAGCGAGTATCTTGACCAAATAAGCCCTGTGGAGAAGAAATATGTACGTTTTCAAAGCACAGGTGCTGTTGTGGTATCTCATCTGAACACTCACCATTAGAGGAAACGACTTCTCAATGAGACTATGTCAACACGGTGTAGGACAAAGGACAGGACAACTGCACTTCAGTGCACACAACACACTCGTGCTGACATCCGAGGGAACCCGCAGGACCAGTGAGAGTAACTGGAACCCTTTCCTACTTAGGAAACTACGTTCATGACAAAAGCGTGATAAACGGAGACCCCGCGGGCACCCACTCGCGGTAGCCGTCCTCTGCCTTCTCCCCCCGGGAAGTCCTGGGGATGCGCCGTGAGTTCTGCGTGTCTGTGCGCACACACTTCAGACACTGTACTGTCACATAAAGTGATGCTGCACACCCTGGAAATGCGGACTCTCCTCCGAGGGGTGTGAGGGCACTGGGGGGCTTACCTGTGGCCATCAGCACCGCGGACTGGGCCGTGCTGAGCTTCTCTGCGGGCCTGGCCATGTCGGCCAGCCCGGCACACACCAGCCCCTGGAAACACAGAGAAGAAAGACGCGTCCTAAGAGCCAAGTAGCAGCAAGTCCCTTCAAATAAAAGCCGGCATCATGCCAGGGATGTCCACCGGACGGCAGCATTCCGGAAGCGTGCAGCATGACCAAGGCTGGGGCTGCTGCGAATTCAGGAACGCTTTTGGAATTAACTTGTGTTTCGTTAACTACAGGAAGCAGTCTGATGTATTTAAAAATCACGAGAGAGAGTGTGTGTGTGTATTTGTTCCACCAAGGATACTTCCTCCACATGTGAGTTTATATGTCTTTGTACACGTCAGGAACTACCGGGATGGAGAACGCCTGAAAACTAAGGTAATCGGCACAGATTCCTCCTTTCGTGTTTTTTGTCAATGTTCTTCTTTTTAAAAAATATCAGCCCTGGCTGGCGTAGCTCAGTGGATTGAGCGCGGGCCTGCGAACCAAATGATCGCGGTTTGATTCCCAGCCAGGGCACATGCCTGGGTTGCAGGCCAGTTCCCAGCGGGGGACGTACGGGAGGCAACCATACATTGATGTTTCTCTCCCTCTCTCCTTCCCTTCCCCTCTAAAGATAAATAAATAAAAAAATTAAACAAAAAAAGACTGAAAAAGAATTTTAAAAAATATATCAGAAAAGCTCTCTTGGAATTTAGTTGCTTGTTTAGGTAATTTTTTTTCATGTCCAAGTACAGATGGTCGTTTCTCTGCTGCTGTGTTTCTAACCGTCTTTCATGGAATCGCCCATCCACAGCCTCCCACAAGCACCGCTCACCAGCTCCGGTGCGAGTCTGCACTAGAACGCTGCGTTTCGCTGTGTATCATGCACTCCCATATGTAAACGCGCTCCCACGGTTTTGTGGGCAGTATACATGGGATTACTATGACCATTGCACCCATGGTGTGTAATCCCTGTACCCATGTATAATGAGCATCCTTATTTTTCCCTCAAAAATGTGAGGAAAAAATTGTGCATTATAAGTGGCAAAATACGGTACTAGTTATGCTACTCTATTGAGGAGGTTAGAGTGTGCGCTAAAACAAGTTTTACTGATGAAAAATTCAAACTGACACAAAATAGGAGAGACTGGTACGCAGAGCGCTGCACTCCCACCACCCAGAGTCAACAGTGGCTGAGATTTTGCCGCATTGGCTTTGCCTCTTTCCCTCCCTTTCCTTTAAGTGTCTTTAAATCAAACCCTAAATGTGTCACTGTGTTTTTAAGAAATTACTTGCAGGTTTTACTGGGTTTCTCAAAGATGCTCTTGCGTGGAAACTATAAATCAGCCAAGGGGTTTTGCTCCTAGATAGAACACACACAGGTCAGGAAAAAGTCCAGCCACTGTTAATATAATGAGGATGGTTTGTCTGACATCGATGTGACCTGGCGGCCAAAAAGAGCGGACAGGAATGCACGTGTGTGAACAATGACAACTTCGCTGTACTACTCACTGGGGCGGCAGACACAGCTGAGTGAGCATGTGCACCGTGTGGCCGTCGCATTCAAAATGATTAAGTAGAGCAACGAAACTGCGTCAAATTTTGCATTAAACTTGAACATTCCTCCATGGAAGATCGGGATGATTCAGAGGCCGCATCTATGGGCAACTGGTGATTGGCAGCTTCATCATGACGACGCGCCCACTCATGCATCACGTCTCGTGCAGAGTTTTTTTGGTGAAACATCCAATCACCCAGGTGACTCAGCCCCCTACAGCCCAGATTTGGTGCCCTGTGACTTCTGGCTTCTCCCCAAACTAAAATCACCTTTGAAAGGGGAGAGATTTCAGAACTTCAGTGAGACTCAGGGAAATACGACAGGGCAGCTGATGGTGACTGGGAGAACTGTGTGAGGTCCCAAGGGGCCTACTTTGAAGGGGACTGAGGCGTCACTGTCCTGTGCACAATGTTAGGTATCTCGTATCTTCTTCAACAAATGTCTCTATTTTTCATAGCACATGGCCGGACACCTGGACAGGCCTCGTACAGGGCTGGCGGCAGCAACCCTACGACGTGTACAGGCCGCCATGGACTGCCAAATGCCCTGAGAGAAGGACGCATGTACATAAAGTAAGTCTCTGTCGGAGGAGGTGTCCCCACAAGAGAACACGACACGGAAGTTTCTGTTGCTATGCAGTCATCGGGAGAATATGTAGGATTTCAACACGAACTTAAAATAGATGTTTTTCAAGGAGACAGGAAGGCACCTGTGAAAATCTAATACTGACAGTGTTTCAAAACACCGATGAACTAACTCAAATACACACGAAAGCTACTGATAAAATCAATAAACTCCCAAACTGTGGCAAATCTGAGGTCAAAGAGGACGCCAAATTTATGGTAAATAGATTAAATCATTCCTACCTTTTAAATAATGGTGCTAGAAACAGTACTTCAGTAATCAATTCCACTTCATAGATATATAATTACTATACAATTTTAAGTGTGATAGGGAGAGCAGAGAAAGGAAATATTAATATACCTTCCATTAGTATGAAGGTTTTTTTGGGGGGGGCATATAACACTGTATTTGAATGCTCAGAGTGTGAGCAAAATCATCAAAGGTAATGATTTTATTAAAACTTTAAAAAAATGGATGGAACCTTTCCCAGTGTGTAAATATAAAAAAGAACTGCTCTCTAGTTCTCTCCAAACACAGCTCCCACCCACTCCTTCACTCTTGTCACTTCACAGCTGAGGGGGCGACATGGCAGAGGCCACTGCCTAAGGCTAAGGGTTAAGGGACAGCCACTTCCAGCTCCAAAGACTCAACTTAGATTTACAACAGAGTTTCTGATTGTGCCAACATTTAAGAGAATTAAAATGGCCTACAGCTCAACAACAAACACAACTCGACAAAAAACAATGAGCGAAGGGCTTCAACGAGCATTTCTTCAAAGATGACACGGAGAAGGCCCAGGAGCACACGAAAAGATGCTCAGCACAGCTAACCACGCCAGGGAAGCAAACCCAGCCGGCAGGGAGATGCCACTTCACCCCCGCTGGGATGGCTGTCACGAAACAACAGCAGAAGTAATTGCTGGCAGGAAGTGAGAGAAGTCGGGACTTGTTGTAATTGCTGGTGGGGCTATAAAGTAGTGTAACCGCTGTGGAATCTACAATATGGCAGTTCTTCAAAATGTTACATGTAGAATTACCGCAGGGTCCGACAGTGCCACTTCAAGGCACAATCCCAGAACGGAAAGCAGGAGCTTGGACAGACGTCTGTCCGCCACTGTCCAGAGCGGCATTATTAATAGCCACAAGGTGGAAGCAACCCGAGTGTCCGCCACAGGTGAATGGGTAAACAAAACGGGACAGACACATACAGGGGAACATTGTTCCGCCTTGAAAAGGACATTCATTCTGACACCTGCCACAAGCCGGGTGAACCCTGGGGGCATCGAGCCCAGGGAAATAAGCAGGCACAAAAAGACCATACACATGACCCCACTGCTCTGAGGTCCCCAGGGGAGTCAAGTTCATGGAAACAGAAGCCAGAACAGCGGGTGCCGGGGGCTGGGGGAAAGGGCAGGAGTTATTGCTCAATGAGGACGAGGTTTGCAAGATAAAAGGGTTCCAGAGATCGGTTGTGCAATGATGCAAAGGTACCTAATGCTATAAAAATGGTTGAGACAGTAAATTTGATGTGACTTCATTCTACTTTTTAAAAAGCCTGCAGACCAGTTCTCAAGCCTTGGAAGGCATCAGCATCCCCTGGCGGGCTCAGTAAAGCACGAATCGCTGGGCACTGTCCCCCGAGGTTCAAGTTCACTGAGGCTGTACTGAGGCCTGAAGACGGGTGTTTCTGAGACCTTCCTGGGTGATGTCCACACCGCACACCCACAGATGACACTCCAAGCAGCGCTGCCATTGGCCAGACTGGCCCTTCCAACACGAAATCAATGCTTTGCTACAAACAGCTGCCAGAAGGATTTCTTTTCGGCTGAGTAAGAGCTGTGGGAGAGGAAACGCGGGCCCAGAGCAACAAGAGCGCTGGTCTTGGAGTCGGAAACCCTGGACCCGTGTCACTTACCGGGTGTTAATCACTATACACTCTTGGGTAACCCACTACCTTCTGAGACTAACTTTCCTTGCCTTTATTTGGGTGTATCTTCAGTTCTCTCACTAAATTAATAGTACCAGTTAATTTGGGGAGGGGCAGTCTAATAAGGTTTTACTTAGTCATAAAATTTTAGAATGAAATTTCACATTCCTAGGGCTCACAATTGTCAGCATTTTTAACAGATACGTTCCCAGGCTTCTTAATCTATGGAGTTCTGAAAAAACTTGTGTGCTTTATGTAGTAAAAAATGATACATCTAGAATATTTCTATGAGATCATTCACATGCATACCATGAACATTTAAAAGTATATCCTTCATAAAAGTTACTTCAAATTAGTCAGTTCCCATTAGAGAATTTTTTTTCAGTACCTTCTATAAAAACTCAACACTTACCCATTTCATAATTGGAGCCCAGAAAAAAACTGTTTTGGGACCTAAAAGGAAAAAAAAAAGTAATATAACCAACTATTCAGATTTCTCAATCCATTTCTATCATTTTTACTGTTTTTGCATACTTTGTAATAAGTTAACATTTAGACAGCCACTGTAACATCGGCCTTTCGTACAAGTTGCTTCGATCTCCTTGTCAGTTATTTGTATTTTTGTAACCTGTTATAAATCAGCTAAAGCATAATGGAGATGGCTTTGGAAACCACTCCCAATGTTTTGCCTTGAACATGGAGTTAACGCTTGTTCACTCGTGGGCACCTTCAGGTTGGGGACCTCACAGGCTCGCCCTGACTGTTTCATGCCCAAGGCTAGACTCTGGTCTCCACTCCCCTAGAGGGACCCGGGGCCGCACAGACCGGTTACTCTCCTCCCCGACTGCTGCGCACCCTGTGTGGCTCCAGACTGTCTTTCCGGAGGACTGACGCCATGAGTACTTACTGATCCTGCCAGTCAGTCTTTCAAACGCCGGTGGTTTTGTTTAGCTTGAGCTTCTGGGATTCCTGTCACCACACCCGGTTCGCTTTTCTTGGTTGTATACAAAGTCTCTGGCCTTAGGCAGGATCGGTTACTGGGTTCATTTGTTACCCCTGAATGCATTACCCTTGGCGTCCTCACTCAGGGGTAATTCAGCACCCTGTTTGAGTCTCTGGCTTTGAACTCTTCAGCAGACTCCTCTCTTCCCATTTCAAACTGATGCTTCTTCCTCTGCCACCCAAAGACTGACTGTTCCCTGAGCAATGCCTCCAGACTCTGGTTTCTTTATGCGCTTACATGGTTGATGCTTCAGAGTTAATGAACAGTCAAGCTTTTCAGTAGGTTTTCCCCAAGCTAGGCGATAATCGTAAAATACTGTATTATCTGACCCTCTCCCCACAACCAAATCTAACAAAAAAACCTTCAAACACGATTTTATGGTTGCCAGAACTTGGACTAAGAGCAGTATAAATATTTTAGTTAGTAAATGACTTTAAACTACAAAACAACCCTAAATTAGTTTAACAATTGCTAAGTACTGAATTAAAAAAAGGTCAGTTGCAAATATATATAAGACACTCCAAATGTCAAATTTTTCTGAAATTTGAGAGGATCCTGGCAAGGGACAAAAATAATCAGAATTACATATCTACGAATGCAGATCAAAAGTGTTTTCTTATTGTTTTTTAAAAGGGAAAAATGGCTAGCTATATCTGCAATCATTTAACGGGTCAACAAAAATTTCAATAAAAACACTTTAGCTCACCCTTCCAATTTATCTTACCTAATCATTTTCTACCCTGACAGCAATGAGCAAATTTAAACGTGTACGAATCCAGGTACGGAGGCTGCCTTCCTGAAAGAAGCCCTCAGCCAACAGGGGACATGGTAATGAGAAGATATTCTAACTTCCTTCCCATTTCAAAAGCAAAGTTCTGATGAAACAAAGCATTTGAAAATATTATAAATATGGTCACATAATGTCAACACTATGTCACACGGATCATTCTAGACCCGAGAAAACCAGCTTTACTCCACATAACGACACCGCTATTCTCACAGCTGCTCATTAAAACACGATAATTCACTTAAAAACTTAGACAATTAAACGATTATGATGCCTGAAGTTATTATAATGCCTTAAAATCAAGATAAGCGGAAGGATAAACTAACAGAGCATCCAGACAACATTCATCACAGGGAATGAAAAAACTCGGCTGGGTGGACAGTTCGAACTGCTGAGATACACCGAGTACAAATCATCTCACGAGAAATTGAATGGATCCAAAGCGAGGGAAATGTATCTCCATCAGATATAAATGTACATTCTTTTAGACAGTGAATTAACTAACAATTAATTAACACACTTTCATCTTGTTTCTTAGCAGTCCACTCGTGGAGTTGAAAAGGCTCCAAATGCTGAAAATATGGAACAATATTTAAAAATATAAATTATTTTCAAGCAGAACAAAAATACAGAGAGTAATATAATGGTCATCTTCTTCTGTGTTGTTATGGGTTTCTCTTATTTGTAAAGGGAAACTTTTTTAAGTTCAAACTTTCATAGAAGAATTTGAGAAACTGCGAGAGAGTGTGTAACAGACATACATTTTCAAACAAGTTAACAAACCTAGTTGCCTTGGTCAACTTTGAGGAAACTGCTGATACAAGCGCACACATTTACCTCCTAATTTCCTTTTCTGAGAACTCACTGTTAATGAAATAAATGAGTTCTATCCAGAAAGGACGTCATTCACTGTGTGTACGAGGCCCTCCCTAAGGAAAGACGCTCTTACTGGAACGGAGGGAGCTGCTCTCGCAAACAGGCAGGTGCGGGCAAGCGTGGACGCGGAGCGGAGGTGCCCGCCACGGCCGGCCCGCGGTGGACAGTGAAGGTCAACAGCTGGACCCTCCCGCGCCTCCTTCCCAGCCCTCTCACCGCTCCGCTGCGCGCTTTCTTTCTCACCGGCCCTCAACATTCCTCTCAGTTCTTTACACTCCGCAGGCCGACCTGTTCATATCGTGTGACGAACTCCTTACACATCCTTAGGTTTTGTGAAGGTTGACACAAATATTGACTGCCAAAAATTGCTTATTTTTATTTGTGCCAAAACTACTCTGACTTTACAGTAAAGATATAACTCGTCACTGATAATAGTAACTCTCAAAAGTTTAGAATCAATAATGTATGCTATCCAACTATTAACATCCTAGCTTTGCATAGATTTATAAAAATCTCAGGTATGTGACTCTAGCCTAATACTTAAATGATGATTCAATAACATACCATTATGCCAAATAGTATGCAAAAGTTTGAACAGTCAGCCAAATAACTCTTGGAACAAGGGTCGGTGTTTCCTCAGAGTCTATTCAATGCTAATGAGTCAACGGCTTTATTTTTCACGCTTCTCCATTTCCACATTGGAGTGCCCACGACTGTCCAATCCCAAATAACTGTGCAGTGACAGGTATTCCTGCCCTGCGGATCGGGTCAAAGCCTAGAGGGGAGAGAGCTGGTATCTGTGAGAGTTTGAGTGCTGCCTGTTTCACAGATACCCGTTTCATTTTCACAGCCGTCCTCACACGGTGGTCATTATTATCCCCATATTATGGATTAGACAACTAAGGCGCGGGCATTTAAGGCCAAGGTCGCCCAGTCCAGATTCAGCTCTCCCTGTCTGGCTCCAAAGCCTAGGCTCTGCCCACTGCAGAGAGGAGGGATTACAACTCATCCACTCCAAGACAGGCCAGATGAAACGCACAATCTACCTACGAGTGAACTGTGCCTCCTCTCCATTCTGAGAGTTGAGTGAAGTACCGTAAGCAATGATAGCGGGTGGTTAAAGCCAAGGCCTGGGAGAGGACTACCATAAAGCTCCCTTGTTATTGACGTAGTTTAAAATGACCCCCCCTGTGCCCTGCCCTGCCCTTGCCCTGCAGCCCAAGCACAAGGCTGGAGGGTCAGACTGACTACAGAATTCAGTTGTGCTGCAGCCCAGCTTATTACAGGAGTATCGCCCAAACTCCCTCCTGATATCTTCCTCATGGAATGCAGCACAATTCCCAAAACTTGAGTGTTCAAGGAACTAAAAGGCAAACTACATAAGCTTTTTCAGCAATAAAAACCTCTCTGAGCAAACTGAACTAGCAAGGACGATGGGGACAGACTCAGATGGAGAGCAGGATGACAGCTAGTGGGGGGAGGTTGGGGGGTGGAGGGATGGAGCAAAAAGGAAAAAGGACTCGTGGACAGGGACACCGGTGAGATGATTGTGGCGGGGAGGGGGTATAAGGGGACAAAATGGCAACGGGAAAAATATGAGAAAGATTTTTTAATTTTTTTTTAAAAAAGTAAAATAAAAAAGCAAAAAAAAAAATCTCTCCTTAACGGTCAATTTTATAATGGGCACAATACTGCAGTAAACACCATTATGCTTCAGCATAATCCCCAAATACAGCTCATTCCATTGTCAAACTGGCAATCAGATTTAGCGGTAGCCAGCTCAGTCTCCGGAGAGCCGCGGTCCGTGGGAAAACCACCCACGCCCCGGAAGCGGCCAGGCGCACAGACTTAGCCAAACGGGCCCCTGTTAGGGCTGCCCTTCAATACCTCGACGGGGAGCAAACTCCGAGGTTTAGCCCCCAGCCAACTAAGCATTATTACCGCCCGTTGTGTAGGGAATTGCAGATCTCACAGCGTGTCTGACAGAGTGGGAGGAGTTGGGATCTTCCGCTTTCCTCCTGAAATATACCTATTTTTTCAGCCGCCAGCACACTGTGCTCCAACAGGACAAGACAGAGAGCGGGCGTGTACTGAACGGGAAGAGCCAAACGTACGTGTTATATACACTTACTTCTCCCCTTGGCCATTTTTACAAAACCTAAGAGACCTAGCATTTCGCCCAAGGTCACACCTGCAGTAAGGGACAGGTACCCAGGTGTGTCCACGCAGAATGGGGCCGGGGGAGCCCGCTAAGAAATTTCTCAGACAGGGCGCACTGAAACAAGCTAGACCGCGGGGCAGGGGAGGCCAGTGACCCCGGAGCCGGCCGGTGCCAGCGGGACCCGGAGGCGGCGTGACCTTTCCTCCAGAGCCTCCCACGCGACAAGCGCTCGGGGAACGAAGGCGGAGAGGACGAAGGTGTCCCGGTGGCCCGCACCGCCTGGGGGTCGCAGAAATGGAGGACAAAGTCCAGGGGCCCTAAAAGGGGTGGCGTGCCACAAAGGTCGCGAAGGTTGGCGACAGGCGGTGGACGGAAGCACAGTGAAAAGCCGGGAGGGGGTTGGGCTGGGGTGTAGGTGACGCCTCTAGAGACCGAGCTGTCAGCGGGCCTCGGAAGGTCTCCTTTAGAGGAAGACGGAGGGCAGGTCTCGGGGAGTGGGGGCAGGTAGCCATTCCGGGGCCATTACCTGCCGGGTGGTTGTACAGCGGCCTCAGTTTCTCAGGCAGCATGAGCTCCACTTTATCGAGGAGTCGGTGGTAGGTGGCCCTCAGGCCCCGGACTCCGGCGGCTGACATCTCTGCGGACGGGGGATCGCGGCCCGGCGGGCGGGAGGGTGGTCGCGTACTCGTCGAGCTGACCAAGAAGAGCAGCGCTTCACGTTCCCCGTCTCGGGGTCTGGCGTCCTCCTCTCCCCTCGGGTGCTCTTCCCGCCACCGCTCTGCCGGCCCCCCTGCGGATTACCCAGGGGCCTGGGCCGGGAGAACGCCGACGGGGCGGAGGCTCTGCGAGGGCCCGCCCCCGGCCGGCCTCCTGCGCTCTAACAGCCAACAGAGAGGAGGAGTCATGGCAACAGGTGCCAAGAAAATTGCCACAGCGAGTCCTTGCGGAGCCCTGCGGCAGCACGCCTGCGCAGGAGGAGCAGCCCGCGAGGATTGGCCTGCCCGGCGGGGTGGGCGGGGCCCAGCACGGACCTCCCACTTCTCCTCCCTGCCCTCGAGGCCATGTTGGAGAAGGGAAAGTGAAGTTGCACCAGCTCTGGTCCCCTTTATTTTGGTCAAGGAGGCCCGTAGTTAAAATGGGCTCGCCAGGCCTTCCGTGCCCTGACTAAAGATGACAGCCCACAACTCTCAGGTTTCCTTGGGAATGAGACTCGTCAGAAAGAGACTTCAGACCGCAGCCTCTTCGCTCTATCTTCCTCGTTTATCCACAGAGAATGAAGGATCTGGCTATAGTGCCCTGAATCCGCTTTTCTAGGATGAGGGCAGCTGTGACGGCCGCGGCTTCAGTCCCCCGGATGCTCGTCACCTCGCGAGAAAGGCCTGGCAGGGAGGGTGTTGAGAACGGGGTCGAAGTGGGGCGGAGTCGCGGTGGCCTCCGCCTCCGCCACCTCCTCCTCCCGTTGGAGGGGCCGAGGGAGGAGACTGTTGCTGATCTCTGGATGTTCTGGGTAGTGTGAGGAGAGTATGAGGCGAGCTCCGGCCCGGGTGCGGCCGGGCTTCTGGGGCGAAGGTGTCGCCGCCATCTGAGTCGCTGCGCCCGCCCGCGAGGCCCGGCTCGCGGATGGTGCCGGTGCGGCTCGGGGGCTGATCGCTTGTCCCTTCCCCTGCCCCCTCCCCCACGCGGTGGGCTCCCCTCCCACCCAGCCCCGTTGAGCCATGTCTCGGGGTGGCTCCTGTCCACACCTGTTGTGGGACGTGAGGAAAAGGTCCCTCGGGCTGGAGGACCCGTCCCGGCTGCGGAGCCGCTACCTGGGTGAGCGGGGGCCCCGGGGCGGAGGCGCTGAGGTCGCCGCCCAGAGGTGGGGGAGGGGGCCGCGGTCGGGGGCTGTTGGCGGTGGGACAGCGCCTTGGCCGGGACGCCCAGAGGCTCTGGGGCGCTGGGTGGGTCCCTCTGGATGGACCCCGCGCCCTGCCCTGCGCAGCTGTGTCTCTGCGCGCTGCCAGCCGCCGCCCTGGCTGGGGTTTCCTCGCGGGGCTGGACCGGGGGCAAACGGTACCGACCAGGAAAGGGGTTAGAGTCGCTTCTGGAGCGGGACTCGGGAGAAGACTTGCCGGGCCTCCCGGAGCGTTTGGAGCACAAGTTGGAGCTCTTGCTCTACTCCAGCGCTCTCCCCGCTCAGCCGAGGACGGGAGTTTTTGCTGACACCCACTCCCCTTGGATCCCCGGAGGGTTTAGGGGTCGGCTGCGACGCGGCGACCACCCTCGGGGACCTCACGCTCCGAACTGACTCCGCGTAGTGTCCCGCAGCTCGGAGCCAAAGCCTGGAAGTGATGGCTGAGCTGTCCCCACCCCCGCGAGCGCTCCGGGGCGACCCGCTGTTCGGTTGGGTCTGACTGCCTTAAGGAGGTGTAGGGTTTCGCGTTCCCATTCCCAGCCCTGCAACACACACACTTGGCATTTTCTGTTTCTTAGTTCACCTTTCTAAAAACAGCCTTCAATGCTTGAGGGAACCGTATTCCACTTTTTCAATTCGTTTTGGATAGAGTGGGTTTTTGGGGGGGTATTTTTGTTGTTGTTTTGTTTTTTTAGGATTCTGGGTCATGCCTGAGCTAACTAAAAAGTCCACTATTGAGTATGGGTCTGGTTTTTTTTTTTCTCGTGCAGTCTTTTCATTTCTCTTTATTCTTTCTCTTTTATTTGAAGATAAGACAACGTTAAAAATTTTTTTTTCTTTCCAATTTTGTCTCTTTTTGCTGGGTAAGTCTTTGTGGGTGTCATTTGGTTTGACTTCAAGTCAGGAAAAGAAGATGAAATCTCGTTACATCTAACAGTTCAGGTTTATAAAATAGTTAAGAGAAGTTGGAAACATTTTTCTTCTTACTCTTATGTTTTTAGTGTCTTAAGGAACATGAATACAGTCTCTGTAAGAACTCAATAAAAATGAGGCGAAAATCCCTGTGACCCCTCCCATTCCAGTCTCTCACACACGTCCAGGAGCTAACGGCATTATCTGTTTCCTGAATATCTGTCCAGACTGTTTCTTTGCACTCTTACCGGCATGTATGTACACACGGAGACGCTGCAGTTGTGTGTGTGTGTGTGTCTGTGACCTGCAGACACGGTGTCTTACTGCAAACGTTGTTGTGCAGCTTGCTTGCTTTTTCTGCCCTACATCTGGGAGATCTTTCCATGGCAGGAGAGACAGAGCTGCTCATTCTGTAGAAAAACATGTATGTAGGTTTTTACAGTAACGTTTGCTTCTGGTTCCGTTAGTGCAGCTGTGTCTACAACAGTCGATTAAAATCAAAACCCTGCATTTTCCCCTTCCTCCTCTAACCCCCTGATGGAGTGGAGTTTGGGTTGGGTGAAGGGAAACGGAAGGGAGAGTAGGGTAGGAGTCTCCTGTCTTGACTAGAAAATCTAAATGACAGATTTTCAAATATATGGATATGTTCACAGGGAGTTCCTTCTCTTAAGTAACATTTGAAGTGTGCTAATAATAAATACTTTATAATTAGCCCATTCTCAGAACAGCTTCCTTTGAAGGTGGTTTCCTAAGTATTTGAAAATAGCTTGTAATTGATTGGCCTTCGTGTGCCTTATACCATTGGGCTTACCCAGCTCTCCAACATGGCAGCGCCAATCTTGGGTTAGCGTTCAGGATAATCAGCAAAATCCACACTAGCAGTGTTTCGATTAATGGGAGTTTTAAAAAATGATGTTTTGGAGAACTCTTGTAAAGCCTTTCTTTTAAACAGTTGGAGTCCAGTTGTTTTAGAAAGTCAGTAGATCCCTTTTTTGAGATTTCAACATTTAAACATCCTGATTATCTATAGTATTGTAGGTTAATTGAATTTCTAATTTATTTCCATTATTTGCATTTCTAATAAGGATGAATTATTACTAAATAACAGTGAAACTGGGATAGAACGAATTGACAGATTTTTCTTGTGACATTTACGTTTTAAATTACTGCACCATAGAATGTATCTTTTCACCAGTAGTAGTCAAGCTTGGCATTGATTTTATTTAAATTTGGTTAACTATCTCTTTTCCTTCCGAAACCTTACAGTTCACAAAACATACTTTTACACTGTGGGAATGAAGACAATCAGTCACATGTTATCCAGGAGAGAAAGTATGTGTTTGCTCACAGCCCCCAAATTCCCCTGAACCAGCGTGGATTCGGACAGTAGGCCGGGGGTGGGCATTTCTGTGAACCTGCCGTCAATTTCAGAGTGGGATTTTTTTTTTAAACACTAATTGTCAAAGTCCTGCTTAGTGTGCAGCTGTCGCAGAGTTTCTCAATGTACCGTGTACAGCGATAGGTCGTGCTGTTGGAGTTCAGGGATTGTTACAGTGACTTATGAGCCATACACATAGTTGAGGGGATGCGGTTTTATAGAGGTAAACATTGCTCATAAAGGCACTAACATTTCTGTACATTGCCTCTTTCCATCCTTCTCTCGTGGTAGACAGACTGGTCTACAAGTCGAATGAACGTTTCCTAACTCCTCTAAATTAAAACATGGTAATCAACAAAAGTAAATTCTAAGGGACTTTCTGAGGGAACTGTCGCTGTATTGCATAAAATGTTCAGGTTATGATGAGGCCGTGTCTTGTTGAGTGTGGCTGCTGTAGCAAAATGCCGTGAACTGGGCTTGTAAACAAGAGCGATTGGTTTCGGGCAAACCTGGAGGCTGGGAGACTGGGATTCGCTGCTGGATTCGCTGTCCACGCCGTCAGAGTCTAAGCCCGTGAGGCCTGCTTGCTGGCGCACAGCCCCCTCTTCGCCGTGAGCTCCTGGCCGCAGGGGCTCTTAGAAAAGCCCGACTCCAGTTCCGCTCACCTCCCCAGGGGCCATCCTGATGCCATCTCAGCTCCTGAGGACTCCAGCAGAGGGATTTGGGGGCACACAGACACCCAGACTAGAGCAGGCAGCCTGGGGCAACTCGTAGTGGACACTGACATCTCTTCTGGGAGGAGATGAGAAAGACAGCACCCGAGCATTATTAAGGTCTGTATGTATTGAAATTGGTTGTGCATTTAGGTTACTCTTTTTGGCATATCCTGGATTACATCTACATTCAGATTTACCAAATTTATAATGTATTGCCCAGTCATAGTATATTATGAGGGTCAGTAAATTCTGACTTTTGCCTCCACGTTAGCTACTGGGGAAGAGTTAGTGGAAATCTGTGATTTGTTTCTTGAGTTTTGAAATCTCAGTGAAAATTGCAAAATGTCCGATTTTACTAGTGATGATGTTAAATGTGAAAACCATGTGAAATAGAATATGCTGATTCCTGAAAATAAGACCACCGGAGGCAGTGTTTGTCCATCAAAGTGCAGCCGACCGGACCGGGTCGCCCAGCAGAGGATCTAGCCCGCCCCGGCCAGGGATGGACGGGCTTAGGAGGGATGGGAGCTTCCGGCAGCACAGGGCTCCTGCCGCTCTCAGGCTGTAGGTCGGTGTGTTGCAAATGCTGTGACCACAATCCACAGTAAAAATACGTGCACACGGCGATTTGTGACCCACAGCTAAGATAAAAGGTTCTACAAGCGTGGTTTAGTCCTGCTAGGTAGGGTATGTTCTCATTTCTGTTCATGATCATGTTAAAAATGTTGGTGTTGCTCCAGTAGAATGTCCACTAGTGAGTCTCAGCTTGAGGTTTGCAAAACGCTACTAGATGATGTATATTTTTTAAATAATTGTAATTGAATGTTATTGACTTCCAGGTTAGCATGGATTGGGTTCCCGAGTGCTTAGAGCAGATTAAAGAAAAATTCTGAACACTGCTGATGGCTAATCCGGAAGATATAAATAATCAGACTTTTCATTTACGTGTTGGAAGCTGCAGCTATTAGTGTAGGGCACTTTTGAACCTCCTTTAAAGTACCTGCAGCGGGATCGCTGCGTTGGACGAGGGTGTGTGGCTTCCCCAGAAACTGCCGGCGGTGCGGGAGCGGCCAGTTCCGCATCCTCGTCCGAGCTCGGCCTCACGAGCCCTCCTGACTTTAGCCTTTCTCCTAGGTATGGAGAAGTACATTATTGTTTTGCTTTGCATTTGATTGAATCTTCCCGATTTTCATGGCCTATTTGCCATCCCTACACTTTGGTTAAACGTTCAAATTTACCTCCTCAATATTATAAGAATTCTTTACCTATTCTTGATACGGGTTCTTAATCAGATGGGCGTTTCGCAGGCATGTTCGCCCAGTTTGTCTTGTTCTTTATTTTTCTCAGCAGGGTCTTTCGTGGTGCACACTTTTTGTGTCCTATTTAAGAATCTTTACCTGATCCGAGGTCATGGTGATTTCCACTATGCAGTGTTTTTCCTAGACACTTTGTGTTTTTAACTCTTACATTTAGGTCTGTGAACAATTTTGAGTTAATTATGCTATTAGGTAAGGGGTCAAGTTTCACTTCTTGTCCTGTGACTGTGCATTGGCCCAGCACCATTTCCGAAAGGACAGTCCTTTTCCCTTTGTGAGAAGGAATTGACCATGGACGTGGAGCTCAGATTCTCGGCCCCATGCCATGGGTTTCTGTCTGACAGTAGGCCCTGTCTGCATCGTGAGTACTGAAATCAGCTACGGTGAGATTTTGAACTTGGTTCTTAAAAATTTTTTTTTGGCTATTCTGGGTCCTTTGCATTTTCATATAAAGTTTAGAATCAACTTGCCAATTTCTGCATGAAAGACTCTGGGGTCTTGGTGGGCACCGCACTGACCCTGCACGTTATTCCAGGGGGGCTGGCGGCCTCACAGTAGTAGCTTTT
>PVKM010022586.1:0-21732 GCA_004027735.1 Carollia perspicillata
GAATTTTAAATATGTTGTAGTATTTTGGACATATGACTAATATATGGAAAAATGTTTTCTTGCATTCAATGCATTGTTTTAACACACATAAATGTAGCATCTGTTACAAGCAAAGTATCATCATTTTTTATTGATAGATTTAATAGAGAGAGAGACAGACAGACATTAATTTGTTTTTCCACTTCTTTATGCATTCACTGGTTGCTTCTTGTATGTGCCCTGACCAGAGACTGAACCTGCAACCTTGGCTTACCTAGACGACACTCTAACTAACTAATGGAGCTACCTGGCCAGGGCCCTAATTTTTGAGTAATAAGTACCAACAGAACACTTAAATGCCTACAATATTACAAAGCATTTAGATAATAAAAGTTCAAATCAGAAAGCATATTTTAAAATAATATACAGTAGTGATGAATCATTAAGAAATTAAGGACTGTGAAAAATAACCAATCGTAGGACAAACTCTTTGACAAGGAATTTAAACTAACATTTCAAGAAAAGTAACCAACTTGTACTGAGCTTCTATTTTATTCTAGTCAACTGTGAAAGTCACTTTACATATAACAATGTCACCCATTTAGGTAGGATGATATTTTAAGATAGATATTATTATTGTCATTTTGCAAAAGAGGACAGCAGGCTCAGAAAGACTGGGTCACCTGCCCACGGCCACTTTGACAAAGCTGGAATTCTCACTTGGATGTATGTGTCTGCCATCAAAGAGGCTATTCTCGTTCAATATTAATCTGTAGTTTCTTTAATTTGAAGGGATCTTTAAGATGAAACTTCCTCTCTGAGAATTATTATGAGAGTTAACTTGAGAGAGTTGAAGAAAACGTAATTCATTATAGGCACTTAGTTTTCCTTCTCCTCAACTTAGATCTCCAGCTACTAATCACTAACACTTACACACAGCCCACACCCTGGATTAACATGGAAGCCAAGGAAAGAAATGAAGAGCTACAATATTTATTCTTATTTCTTTACGCAATAGTATGTACTGTTTGCTATTTAACTGGCATTTTGCTAACATCTATTCATAAAAAAGTTCTTCTGTTACACAAGGGTTATATTTTTCAAAAAGTTTGTTTTGAAAGACTCGTTAGGAAGTAATAGTGCTGAACATTAGACATTCTATTAGGCTTTATGGTATTTACCTTATGTCTGAGGAAAACACTTTACAGCATGTACTTGGTTCTCAGTACTAAAGGGATATGAGGAAGAGGAACTATGGAAAAGGAATGAAGTTTTGTTTTTGGACAGGCAAAATCCTCACAAAGCTCCAAGCCTGGCTGCCCTGATGTGCCACCATTTAGAACTGCTTCTACTGAGCGTGTTACTGAGCAAGCTGTGCTACTAGCTTCTACTGAACGTAGCTGCTGAAGAAATTGTCTTGACAGCAAATTATTTATACTTCATAAAGACAAGTGAGCAAAATACCTTTCAGCTCTTAGCAAAAATAATTTATTTATTTTGCAAATGCATTGTATGGCTGACTGACTGACAGCATGTAATTTTAATCATGTACCCGGTGTGCTCCCCTCTTCACAAACACTAGTAGGACACTCCAAGCAACATTTCCCACTCGTTGCAGCAATACTAATACACATTCTGTTTGCCGGCTTTACCTGTGAATTCGTCTTATTTTTCATATCCTTCTTTTATCGTTACCCTATTTTACTCAAACAATTATTATTTTTCAAGATGTTTCAATAAATAGAAAGAAAAACCTGAACAAAATAATAAAATGACATTCAAAAATTGAGCAAAAACATATTGCTGATATTTTTCCTTTGACAGATTGTATACTACATAATATGTATTTCACTATAAAGCAATACTCCAGGTCACTTATTTGAGTCTTAGGCATATTAAATTTCATTAGTACATTTTTTCCCCAAAAAACACTGTTGAGGTGTATCTAACCAACATCACTGCTAACATCTTCCATGACTCATTTATAGCAAAAGCAATACCATCACAATATGATTAAGGGAGTGAAGAGAGATATAAAATACTGGGTAGGGTAAATAATATCATTAATATATTTTTAATTTATCAAGGTATAAATATAGTACCTTAGATTTTTAATTAAATAATTATTTGGTCATATATGCATTATAAATAATTCATTAAAATAGAGAAACAATTAATATAATGTTTTACTACAAGAGAAATGAAATGTCTGGTATTAAGGAATTTATAATTGTGAATTTGAAACAAGAAGCATAATAATTATTCATAAAGTATATTATCCAGAAGAGTAATTTAAGCATTAATTAGAGAAAATATAATAAAATGTATCTGGAAGGCTCATCCATAGGCTTTTTAATCTAAAGCTAAGCTTTTAGATTAGAATTTACAAAGTAAAAACCAGATAATGCCAGGATAAGAGTAAATTATTTAAAACAGTTGCTCTTACATTTTTTCTCCTCAAGGCAAATCTCCTTGTGGGCATTCACTTTGAATTCATATGCCTTCCTTTCCCTGAAACTGTTTTCTTACTTTCACTAAAAAAATAATATCCACTTACTGCACTAAAAAACAGATATTTAATTTGTACTGTTGTTTGTACTATCCCTCTACTTACAAAGAAAGTATGTTAACTTAGGACTCTACAACTACATTTATATATTCAAAGGATCCCTAGGAACTTTATTCAAACTGTCCACTGCAGTTGTTAAAAAACACATTTTTAAAAACCTACTGTAAACTCCCAATTTTCTTTCAGGTGAAAATACAGATAGCAAGAATGGATAAAGCATATTAAAGATCTCCAGAATTATTGTGACGAAAATAAAAAAATAATAGCCATCTTTACCAACGTGGGTATAGTCATAAGAATAAAATGAAACAACATGATGAAATAAACAGATACATATTCAAATGTGTAAGTATATGAGTGTTTCTATGATTGACCTTGAACCACACAAGTCAAATTAGCTTTTTATTTCTTGGTTTTTGGTATTTTGATATTTTACTTGGCTGATTGTTACACTTTAGCCACGTTGCTCATAGTACAGGTAGTACTGTACCTGTATTACGCATTCTATTGTCCTTTATAAGCCTCTTTGCCGGTAATGTCACTAAATATGGACAGTATCCAATACATACACTTTGAGAAATGCAAGGAAATTTTTAAATAAAAACTGTACTTGAACAGCAATTAAAACAAAAATTTTTTTAAAACAGTGAAAAGAGATTGTCAAATTTTATCTGTTAAAATGAATTTCTTAATTAAAGGTGTTTGATTTTCTATTACGGAAAAGATTAAATTTTACTAATTTTTGTTGTTGGTAATCTCATCATACCATTTAACATTCCCTCCCCTCTCATTCCAACATTTCCTATAAAATCATCATTTAATCAAGAGACTAGAGTAGACTAAAGTGCTCATGGGCAGCAGTGGTGGGACTGTGTACTTCTCTAGGCATTAAGAGGGACAAAATACCTAGTCGTTATACTTTTACCGGTATTAAGATTGAATAGTGGGTTCAGGTACTGCCAGTTTAATCTATCATTGCAAAATTCTTCAGCAAGAATACATCCTAACAATCACGCTACAAGAAATATTACTCCTTGTGACGGTTGTAATTCCTTCTTACTATACCACTGCATGTTCAACAAGTGTTCTACTGAAAATACACGTAAGGTGTTTCTAATATTTTGTTATTACAAATATTTTGCAATGAATACTTACTGTCATATATTATTTTACATATTCCCCCTGACTTTGGAGTAGATTTCTAAAAGTTGGATAGCTGGATCAAAAGGTAAATGCTTGTACAGTTTTGATTGAGAGTGACAAAATCCCTTCCATATGGTGCACATTCTCACCATGTGTAACTCCTTTATGATAAACATGTATGACAAAATCACATAAGGTATTGCCTAAAAATTAGAAAAATCTATATTTAAAAAACATATATCTTTTAAATCAACTGCAGGAAGACTATCTCTAGAAATGGTTATTCTGTTTGTAACCAACTGAAAAAAATGTAGGTAGCTTCCTTGCTGATATTAGCCTAAAATGAAGTATAAAATATAAATACTGTTATTACCTTTGAGAATTGTTAATATATTGTAAAATTGTAAAAATATTGCATGAAAAAATTAATCACAAAATATTAGAGCTGGAAAATATATGTAAATCCTAATATGTAAAAATATGAACACTAAAATCCAAGAGGTTGATTTTCTCAAATGTATAGGGTAGAAACCCACATTTCTTAGCTCTAATTTTTTTTTATCTCTACTTGGACTTGAAAATGACTATCTTAAAGGTGTTATTTATAATAAAAAAATAAATAAAAGCTAGTCTTTGTGGTCAAATATCTAAATTTAAATAAACAATTCATTCCCATAACAGCTTCAAAGAGAGTAATTTGGAGCCTGGAGACATAATATTTTATTCTTTAGTGTAAGTTTAAACTATTAAAAATATAATGGAGTCCCTTATTAATTCATTCAGCAAGACTTTATCTCATACTACAATTCTAGGTGTGTGTATGTGCTTATGAGTATATATTTGTGGTTGCTATTGGTAATTATTAATTTTGAGGTCAACTTTATTACATCAACAAAAACCCTGAAGTAATTATTAAAATCACTAAGATTCAAAACAGCAAATCTGAATCCACAAACCTTCCATTTGGTTATATAAAGTAAATTAAAAATTAAAAATTTTATTCTTATTTTATTCCAAATGTATTAACTATTCCATTAAGTGTTTAATTAGGATTTTCTTCTTTAAAATAACTTTTGTTTTACCGGTTTTCCTCTTAAATTTATAATGATCTTCTAATAGGATTTATGTTTCCATATTAGATTTTCAGATAACCAGAATCACAAGTCCAAGGTGCCCAGCAAGTTCCTTGCACAAATACAAACTGGGGACTGAAAAGTCTGAAACTCAGCCTAAAGCTTATCAATGAAAGCTAAATAACTAGGACCAGAGTTGTAGAACATTGTACATTTATTCAATACTCACCAGAAGGATGAAGATTCTGTTCCTCTAATAATTCTAGATCAAGCATTAGATCATCTTCATCCAGTTCACATGATCCCAAATTATTTAAAACATCCTGAAGAAAAAGCAAAATCAGTAGTTAGAGAACAAAACAAAACACTGAAGAACTGAGAAAATATTCACATGCAGACTCGATGAAGCGAAAAAGAAATCAAATTAGAAGTAAAAAGTTTTAACTGATATCCAGAAATTTTTTCACTATCTTTAAGATTATCACCCCAATAAAAATTCCAAGAATTATCACAAAATTTTTAATTTTTATTTTATAATTATTTGCATGTTAGTTTTTTTAAAGATTATATTTATTTATTTTAGAGAGAGGACGTGGGGAAAAAAAGAGGGAGAGAAACATCAACGTGTGGTTCCTCTCCCGCACCCCCTACTGTAGACCCGCCCAGCAACCCAGGCATGTACCCTGAGTGGGAACCAAACCAACGACCCTTTGGTTCACAGGATGGCACTCAATCCACTGAGCCATATCAGCCACAGCTGCGTGTTAGCTTTTTAAAAACCATGTATAATTAACAGAAGTATATATGTAGGCAGCTATCGAAAATATTAGAAAACAGGAAAGTAATTGTTTTAATCAAAACTTACTTTAATGAACATGAGAAAAGACAAGATTTTACTCACTGAAATGCACCAAAATGATATAAACATTGTCAAATGTATAGAAGTCTGTGAAATGAAAGTTTTCTGATATTTATCTAACATTTATCTTAAACATTAGATAGCATTCTTGTGACACACTTAATAAATTATTTCTTGAACAATTTTTGTACAGTGCCAACTGTGAGACATTATTTTAGACCATATCTGGGAGTGGGGATTCAGTTATCATTATTCAATCACTTGTTTTAGATTAGAAGGGATGAGTAAAAGAAATAAATATCGATTTAGATTAAAAGTTAACTATTGATATTCATGAGGTCACAAACATCGAGCTAGATATTCTTTCTTTTTAAGAGGGCAAACAGCAAAGTAAACTAGAAGGTTGTATTGAGAGGTCTTGAAGATAAATACCTCCTTGCAGAGAGGTAGGAATTCTTGAGGGAGGAGCAAAGAAATGAGTTTTGTATTTGTGTGTATAGACAGGTAGTCTATACACACAAATACAAATGTTTATAATGTGTATAAACATTAAGAAAAGCAAGAATTTACATTTATGGACTATGGGTAAAATTAAAACAGTACAAAAAGGCCCTGGCTGGTGTAGCTCAGTGGATTGAGCACAGGCCTTCTAACCAAAGGATCGCAGCTCAATTCCCAGTCAGGGCACGTGCCTGGGTTGCAGGCCAGTTTCTGGCACGGGGCACACGAGAGGCAACCATCCATTGATATTTCTCTCTGTGTCTCCTTCCCTTCCCCTCTAAAGATAAATAAATAATATCTTAAAAAAAAATAAAACAGTACAAAAAGGACAGGAAGAAAAGCCTAAATACTAAATGATACCATATCTACAAATTACTTTCTCTACTGATGTGAATGCTACCGTAATTCACATTTAAAGAAGTAAATATAATTTTGGAATTAAAAGTAAGGACAATATAGGCACTGACTGGTGTGGCTCAGTGGATTGAGCACCAGCATGAGAACTAAAGGGTCACTGGTACAATTCCCAGTCATGGCTCATGCCTGGGTTGTGGGCCAGGTCTCCAATAGGAAAGACATGAGAAGCAACCACATACTGATGTTCCTCTCCCTCTCTTTCTCCCTCCTTTCTCCTGTGTCTGAAAATAAATAAATAATCTTAAAAAAATAAAAAAAAAACTCTTAATAAAAAGGACACTCTCATACATAAACTATTCTCACTGTAAAAATATAGAATTAAACATTATTAAAATTTAGACATGTGTTATTCATGAATGCAGCACAATAGTTTCAAAAGTGATCAATATATACCCAAATCTGTTTCTTTCTGCAAATGGAAGTTACAAGAAAGTATTCTGTATTGGGTTACATTGTATTGCATTGTATTGTATTGCATCTACATTAGTTCCAAAGTAACTAATAATTTAAACTACATATAAAATCAACTGTTTATTGGAAAAGTTATAATACGCTGTGTCAGAACCCTGACCCATGTGGCTCAGTGGGTGGGCATCTTCCCACAAACCAGAAGATCACAGGTTCGATTCCCTGTCAGGGATACATGGCTGGGTTGCAAGTTTGGTCCCCAGACAGGGTCAATTCAACAGGCAGCCCATTGGTGTTTCTCTCTCACATCAATGTTTCTCACCCTCTCTCCCTGCCTTCCCCTCTCTCTGGAATCAATAAAAGAAAAATAAATTTTAAAAAACACACATGTACACATACACATACACATACACATACACATACATATACATATTATGGTCTGTCTGGAAAAAGTCCAACCACACCAACCTTTGTTAATATAGTGAGAATGGTTTGCATGACATTGATGTAACCAGGCAGCCAAGGAGAGTGGACTGGAATATGCACGGGTGAACAATGGCAATTTTACTGTACTAGTCAGTGGGGGTGGTAGATGCAGTTGAGTGCGCATGTGTTGACCATCACAATCAAAATGACTGCGTAGAGCAACAAATCTGCATCAGATTTCGCATAAAACTTGAACATTCCTCCATGGAAGTTATTCAAGTATTCAGAAGGCCGCAGCTATGGGCAACTAGTTGATTGGCAGCTTCATCGTGACAATGTGCCCATTATGCATCATGTCTCATACAGAGTTTTTAGCTAAACATCAAAACCATCCAGGTGACTCAGCCCCACTAAGCCCAGATTCGGTGCTCCATGACTTCTGGATTTTCCCAAAACTAAAATCACCTTTGAAAGGAAAGAAATTTGAGACCATCTGTGAGATTCAGGAGAATATGATGGGGCAGCTGATGGTAATTGGGAGAACTGTGTGAGGTCCCCAGGTGCCTACTTTGAAGGGGATTAAGATGTCTTTGTCCTATATACAATGTTTCTTATATTTTATATCTTCTTCAGTAAATGGCTCCATTGTTCATGTTACATGGCTGGATATATTCTGGACAGATCATATAATAGAAATATAATAATCTGTATATTATGATATGTATGTGTACACACACACACATGCTGTGGCAGGGGTAGCTCCCCAAGAGTAAGTTGCTTATTTATATAACATGGAAAAGGTGTTATAAGATATAGGCATCAAAAGATAAGCAGCCATCCTCAATATGCAAGACAATAATTTGAAACAACAAAAGAAATATAATTGAAGTTAGATGGGGAAAAGGCAGAGTTTGAAGAAGGGAAATTTTGTGAAGATACTATGTTTAGTGTTTATTAAGCATTTTCCAAATGGGATAATCTTAATCTGATAGACAAGAACACATTGGTTAAGGGTTTTCAGGAACAACTTTAAAGGACACAGGGACAAAACCAAGTGGGGGTGGAAGCAGGGGAGGGAGGTGGGTGGGGATGGCTGGGGTGGTGGAGAGTACTGGGGGAAGAGCAGACAACTGTATTTGAATAATAATTTTTTAAAAAGAGAATACATTGGTTAAAAATATTGTTTTATAATGAAAGTATAATATGATCTAGCTTCAGTTTGTTCTAAGTAACTTTATACTCGGATGTTCAATTTCAATGGCCAACATTATGGTCTTCATTGTACATACTGAAGAACTAATCACTTAGTACATTAGAATGTGACTGTGTTTAAAGATAGTAATGTATGAAATTTTCAGAAGAAATTACAGTTGAATGAGGTCTCCTAATTCAATATTGCATGTTATTATAAGAAGAGGGTGTTAGGACACAGACATCACAGAGGGATGATGATTTGAGGACATAGCAAAAGGCAGCCAGCAAGCCCAGGAGAGAGGCTTCAGGAGAAACCAAATTGCCTACACTTCAATCTTGTTCTTCTAGCTTCCAGAGCTGTAAGAAAATTAATTTCTGCTGGTTAAGCCACACAGTTTGTATTTGTTCTGGCAGCCCCAGCAAATTAATACAACCAACAACATTTAGAAAGTAATGAAGGTTTAATCAAAGGAAAAAGAAAATAAATGAGTTTCTGGCATATGGCTGTCACTTTTCATTTTCTTTGCTGTTGTTGTGCCAAGAACGAACATCTTTCTCACTGTAAGCCTCTGTGGCATTTCTTCCTTTTATTCAGAACCACCCCACTCAATACATCTAGACACAGAAAAGGCACCAGGTTCTTACATGAGTTAAATCTCCTGTTTGGATGTGGTTTATTTGTGGATAGTCCAAAACGGGCATGTTAACCAAACTTGCTGACCAAAGTCCTTTCATTGAAATGAGAAAAAGATGTTTTTTTGTTGTTGTTGTCTGTTTTTTTGTGATGGATATTACAACATGCAAAATGTTGTTATCACAGGGACCTTGGATTTCATTGCATGGCTAAGACCATTGAAAGTCTATTTGAAAAATGAAAAATTTAAAAAAGTCATCTGGTTCATGATTCCAGCAGTTGCTAAAGTCCAGAGAAATATACATTTTCGAGGTTGGATTGCACAAACTTCTTTTGAATGTTGACAGTTAATTCATTCTTCCACAGTTCAAAATGCTTAAACCCTGCCACTGCTTTTCCAACATTTAAGAAAAATAATACCAACAATGTGAAGAACTTAAATTTGGAGAACTCATTCCACTGTTCCAATTTTATTCTTATTTTGTAGTAGGTGACCCTTGACATTTAGACTAACAGAAGTTCATTTACTATAGGTCTAGATAAACCAATTTGAAAACTACTCATTCTAAACTGCCTTGCTTTGATAACTTGCTTACTAAGCAACCTTCTTATAGTATGGAAAGAGCCTTTGAGGCTGGTGAAAACTCATTACAAAAGGAGAATAGATGCAGCAACATGATATGTTACAGAAGAAAAATCAATGTGAACTTATAAACCTAAAAGACATATATTTTCCAGATCTCCTTAAAAGAGACTAATAGCAGCAATAATATTTCTGCCCTCTACTAGCACTTATGGGCAAACAAAATATTATTGCCCAATATCTACCAATAAAATAAAATATTTTAAAAACATACTCAGTTATTATGAAAAGACAAAAAATATCTCTGGTACATTTTGTTTTGCCAGAAAACAAAGTTCATTTAAAATGAAAAGCCAGAGGTCATTTTGAAAGACAAAGAAAAGTAATCTAAATGGCTTCTCTCTGGCTAATTTCTGACATTATGAATATCAAAAAACATAAACCCCTATGGCTAAATAAGACAATTTCAGTCTGTCAAAGGCTAAGATTAAATAATACTAAAACAGAAAAGGTAGTATGAAGGATATAAATAGGCACTTATGATATATACACAAAAATCAAAACAGGGTAGAATATCTTTAATTTCTATTGCTCTTAATAAGTACTTAGTATGTGGGGTTCTTCTTCTAATAATATGTACATTTATAGTATGAAGGCACATATTTCCATCTGTATTAGGAAAGACTTGTAGGAAAAGTAATAGCATCAAATACAGTAGATCTGTATCAATAACAGAAAAGACTCATCAGAACTAATGATAACACATAATAACCACATAGGAGAGGAGTCCAGCATTTAATTAACACTACTGATCATATCTAGTATCTAAGGGCACACTGTGTGTTTCAGACATTTAATAAATTAGCAAAATACTTGGAAGTGGTAACTAAGCAGAAGCTGTCTCTCATTTTTTGGTAGATAGAAACTTAATAGCTCTATATAATAAAGATATCCTAATAAAAGTCCCTGAGTTTTTAATAACATGAAGGTACCAGGCATATATATCATAATAACAGGAAGACGGAATGTAACACAAGCAACTGGAACTTATGCAAATGACTTTGTGAGGGGACACTAATATTGCATAAAATTAAAAGCTGGGGTCAAACTTAAAAAATCAAAAATAACAGGAAAAGTGTACTTGAAACTAAAGTCTAACCTGATGGCCAGTATCTTGAGTTAAATAATCTCTGAATGTACAGGGAATTCTAATGACTGGACAAAAAATTGTCCAGTTTACAAAACAGAATATGCAAATTTAAGAGATAACTTTCTTTTAAGTTTTATACCATTACTAAACCCTAAAGAAGCACAAAAAATAGGCTCAGGTATTTCTGAAGGAAATATGAAGATTTCCAAATCAGCAAAGTATAAGAAGGAAAAAGATAAGAAATGTAAATCACTAGTATGAGCACATTTGTAACCAGTTTTAGGGAAAGTATGTTGATTTGCTTTGGGATCACTATAATATGTATAATTTTCTTCTCTAAAACTGGATAAAGAACTTAAGATAAAATGACATTTTAGACTTGGTATTTTAATAAAACGTTGGGAAGAATTTGATTATGTAAAATTTCAAATGTTTAAATACCATTAAAATTGAATACATATTCCAATTTTTTGGTATACAGGCTACAGATGAACATTTTGAGAACCACTGATCATTTAATAATCAAATATAATTATTACTAAGTTATTCTCTAAGCACACATTTAAAGATCTGTCCACAATAGTGATTAGTCATATAAACTCCTAAATGACTTCAAGGCATTTATAATAAACTAAATAGCTATTAAGTAATAAAGAAATTAATTTTCTAAGCTCTAGGGGTATAACAATGAACCTAATAGGCCAAGTTTTCTTTCCTAATAGACTCTTCACATAACTGTATTCTAGCAAAGAAATTCCAACCTTTTTTATAAATTAAAAAATTAGTATTATCATTTACAAGTCTTCCTCATGTGTTTAGTTCATGTGAATCAATTTTCCAGAGCCTGATTGCTATTGGCTGAAATAATAAAATTGAATTATGACACCACAAGTTCGCATAAACAGCTCTGGTCACTCCATTAATATGTAACTATTCTGTAAGTCCCATTCTAACATAACCCATTAGCTGTATTTGTCTTTTTATTGCAATAAAAAGAATAATTATGATTCTGCTAAATATAAAGGAAGCTGAGACATGTCACTACATATGTCTCATGTGTATTGCTTCAGAAGAAAGAATCCCTTTGAAGGAGTGTATTTTTATTTATGGTATTATAAATGTTATTATTTACTATTTTAATTATGGCATTATAAAGATGTTATTAATTGCATTTCTATAATGTTACATTTTTGACAAAGGACTTTCTAAACAAACAAAATATCTACAAGCAAGCTATGACATCCTAGTTTGGACTTCAATAGTTGTTTATGTAATGTTTAATGGAATAATAAAAGTGTTCTGATCATTATTTTGTCTACGAGCGAAGAGGAAATTATTCAAATTACTAAAAGATAGTCAGTCTAGTCTGCATTCTCCTTCCATTTATTCTACATTACAGTCAGCTGCTGCTCTGCTATGCATTTCCTTCTTCACTAGTTGAACCATAGGAGTTTCCATAGATTGACTGAAAAGAAAATATTATTTTATTATTGAAAATGTATGATATATTATTGTAGAAGACCTTCAGTCAAATTTCTCTATGTGAGTTTAAAAATACATTCTGAGACTTACCTTACAATTAACTACATTTGCTTTTTACATTGGTCAAAAAGATAAAATCAAATAACTGGATAAGTATCTTTCAATAATTCATATTATCCCAGAAAGATCAATTACACGAATTATAAAAAATCAGAGACATAAAAGTGACAAGGTACACTCATCCTCAACAACAGGCATTGGAACACACTGGGCACACACTTGTGCAATTTACGAGTTGAGTTGCACACACCTATACATGCAATGGAGAAGAGAGGATGGAATATTAATGTATGCATATATTTAAAATGAATGATTTCACTCCAAGAAAATTAACATGACAATATTTTATAATTAGGTCTCTCAGGATAGTTATTTGGTTTTGATTCCTGGTTGGACAAAGAAAGCATATTTAATCATTATGATAGTTACCTTTCCCATCGACACAGCAGCCATAAATATTTTCAAACACAGTTGGCTCTTTGCTAGTTACTGATTTACCTTATGGGTTTGTATAGTTCAGAATACATTTTTAATGAATATTTTCAAAAATGTCTTAATTCTTAATCTATCCTCACTCATAAGGCTTCCAAAAACATACATTTTGCAAACATGAATGGTGGTCTTAAATACTATATGATTTCACTCACATGTGGAATCTAATGAAGAAACTGAACTAACAAGGAAAATGGGGTCAGACTCATAGATGGAGAGCAGATGACAGCTAGTGGGGGTGAGGAGGTTAACAGGTGGAAGGACCGACCAAAAAAAAAAGGACTCATGGACACAGACAACAGTGTGGACAGTGTGGTCATCGCTGGGGGCAGGTGAATATAAAGGAACTAAATGGTAATAGAAAAATATACAATAACAATTTAAAAAATGGAAAGGAAAAAAATACTGCCATTATAAATATGTGCATGGAACAATATTTTGTTTTGATTGTTGCATATTTTTGTATTTGTGAAATATTTAGGAAATGGCATTGATAAAGCTATTCCAAACTGATAATTCTTCCCTTTATATTAATAAAAAGTAAACAATCCTATAGTTATTCCAAGTAACACAGGACCAAAACATTAAAACTGAAATATCATGATACATTCCTTCACTTTATAGGAAAAGTTAACATTTATATGAATTCACAAAACCATAGATTTTACATGGATTTTAAACTAATATATGGGTTCATACAAAATTAAAAATTAAACTCTGAACATTTTCTTTTTAAACTATGTAAGGGGATATATTAAAACTAATTTCTGTTTTTAAGTAATAAAAGTAGAAAACTAGAAATTGCAAATATATAACATAATTAACAGGTTTCATCAAAGTTAAATGTAATGATTGCTGTTGGTTTAAAAATGCATGTTTTTTCTTGTCATCATGTCAAACATGAAGAAAAAAATGAAGTCTTTTGCATTCTATTTTCAGGACACAGTAGAACCAACATCACAGACACCATTTTCTTTACCCTAAACCTGACAACTTCGTTGTGTGTTAATGTTGAGAGCAACACAAATAAAGAATTTGATAAACACGAGAGATTTGAGAGAGATCATTATTTCTGGCCTTCATTCCTCTTTGTGTAAGTGAGCATTCCACAGTTATGAAGGATATTTCATTTTCTCCTAATTGGTGTCCCTGTCAACATTTTGCCAAGAACCATTGCAATTCATCAACTTTCACTTATAATTCTTTCTACACACTACTCTGAGATTACTCTCATTAAAGTATTCATTTGTACACATTCTCTCATTGTCTTAATACACACAAAATGTCAATAGTATGTGTACAGAATAAATTCTCTTGTTATTCAAAATCCCACAATATTATCTGCTTATACCTCTCCAAAATTGCTTCATGCAAACTCATTATTATAACCAAACTCACTGTTTTCTGAAAAATCCAATTGCATTTCTTTCATTGCACTGAGTCTACCCCCTGCTCCAAATACCAGAAGAGCAAAAATAAGCTAACATATTCACAATGTATCATATCACAGGTATTTTTTACAACTTACAACAGGTGCTGAAAAGCACTCCTTGATAATGTTAGGAATGTTACACCACATAAATGTCTAGGCAGAGTATATTGGCCTAGACAATTATTTGGACTCTTCATTGTACGTCCTACTAGAGAAGTCCAGAACAACATATATGGCTGTCTCACTCTTTGTGTGGATTCTATGCAGAGAGTTCTTGCACTTTGAGTCTCTATCATTATAGACTATGGAAAAGATCTAATTTACCTCATAACATTTTATGTCTAATATTATAATATCTCACTTAATTATATGGAAATGAGATGTTTTACTGCTACACTACTTTGGAGAAGAACATTAGTGGCCTTTTTAGAACATCAATTTTTAAAAATTATTAAACATTTTAAGAAAAATATATTATTTAGAAAAAGCACTCATGTAATACAAAGGAGTATTTAAGGACTCTAACTTGATAGCCCTACACTACTTTGAAATTCTGACAATTTTTTTAAAGCTGTCATTTTAGCCTCACTGGAAATACTTATTTTTTATCATTTTCATTGTTTATGACTGAAAATTACATGAGTCTCCCATCACTTTGCTATTCTAATATATGATGAGTTGGAACTAGCAAAAGAAAACATACTATGTAAACTTGTTAAACTAGTGACAACACTGTTAATCCAAATTAAATTGATATTTTCTGGATGAAGATAATAGCTCTAGAGAAAACTAGGTATATTTGGGCATACATAGGTTTTCCTATTTAACCCTAACATTTTATTCTAGGCTGGTCTTTATACATGAGACACTAGGGAATTAATCAATATTTTACCAATTTATAAATTTAAACTATCATAATTTTATTTCTCAAGTAGAAATTAAATCTATCCAATAACATAATCTTGGATTAAATAACACACTATAGTGGGAAATCCAAAAGACTGAAGTTGATAACCTTTACCCAGCCACAAAACCATCTCTGTGAACTGAAGTGGATCATAACCTGCCTGATGTCCTTCCCCAAAATGAAATATTAGAATAGTTTTTCTCCATAATTTTGTCCAAATCTAAACTGTTAAAATTTATAAGACAACTATGAGCTACTTTCCCATGACAGTATACCACTCAGAATCAGCCAAACTTGGAAGTCCAAGGGCACGGTCTCCCAAATTGCTCTTACTTTCGATGCTAACAGCAAGTTTGAAGTGCGCACAAAAACACCCTCCAGTGCAACAATTCACTGGAAAAACTTATAACCCATTGAAAGCTACATTCACAATTATGATTTATTACAGGAAAAGGGTTCAGGCCAAAAATTAGACAAAGGAAGAAATGCAGAGTCTGGGAGGATCCCAGATGCGAAGTTTTCTTTATACATGTGATATGTGACTTTCCTAACATTGATCCGTGACAAAACACACAGAGTACTGCCAAGGGGAAAGTTCATCCAAACTTCCATGTGCAGAGACTGTATTGGAACTTTATTGTACAGGCATTATTGATTGACTGATAGCCTACATGGTCGATCTCATCCTCCAGACTGTGTGATATTCAATGACCTGAAATGGCCTCCCACCTTAAATTCCACAGTAGGCTTTCCGGCATGCCGGCCCCACCCAGAGTTTGTTAGGTGTTTGCAGCCTCACGCACAGATCCAGCATGGCGAGCCCCTACCTGACACAAAGACACTTTTACCAGGTATAACGTATTGCCTCTCAGAAGCAGAGGGCAAAGACCTCTCTTTGGGCAAGGTGCAATTCTTCACTGTCTATATATACACAGTGCTTCCATAGACAGTGCATAGCTCTTGATCTAATTGAAATTACTTCAGCCTAGCCTAAATACAAAAAAATAATTATGTCATATGACTTTTTCTCTACTTTGTCAGATTCCAGAGTGATATCAGCAGGCGAGAATTGCCATTGTGAGGTTTGTTTTCCTTTTAAATCAATGTATATTTTTAAAATTAATTAAAGAATTCATTAACATGCATCATAACACTTATATATGGTCTGGTTTGAAGACTTATTGCTTACTTGCAACATCTTTTCCCAAATTTTCAATATTGGACTTATAATTCTGGTAAGAAAAATTAAATTATTTCCTTATTCATCAATATTTGCTAAAGGCTTATAAACTGCCAGGAGCAATACTAAATCTGAACAATAAATAAGAAAGAAAAGTTTCCTAAACTAGACTATCAATATATAAACAAATAATCAATACAATTTCAACTTCTGATAAGTGTTCTATTGAAACAAAGAGTAATGTAATATTTACTGGTGGTAGGAGGCAGCTACTTCACTTGCGGCAGGCAGGGAAGGCCCCTCTGAAGGTGTCATTTGGGCTGAGTCATGAAATGATAAGCTGCCCTATAAACCAGAAGGTAAAACTTTCCTAACAGAGGAAACAGTATATGCAAATCATCTAACGTGCATGTGAGATTGGTTTGTTCACAGGGCAGGAAGGAGGCTGGACTGGTTGCAGTGCAGAGGTGAGTCTCTGTATCGCGGGTTTTTACCCACCCACGATACAGTGAAGCCGCAATAAGTGAACTGCAATACAGTGAGGGCGACTGTATGTATAGTTATGAAAAAGAGGTCGAGATTGTTTCCTTAAACTTCCCAAATAGGTATGTTCCCATTTCTGCTATGTTCTGTGCAATCTTAAATGAGTTAACTAATCTCTTTGGACCATAATTCAGTTTTCTGAAAAATGAGGACAAATCATCCCTGATAATCTACTTTCACTATATGTAATTCCTTTCACATACAAGTGATCCTTCACTAAGCGGTAAGATAACGTTAATAAAGCTCTAACCTTTCCAATTCTGCTTGACATTTTCTTTCTTTTTCACACTTGCAAACTGAACCTAATTTCTACCTTTTATTTACACGCCTACCAATGTCCAACTAAGAATCCACTTCCTTTATAAAGACTCCCTAAATGCATAAAGCAAATCTTGGTGGACATAAAGGGAGAGGTTGACTAAAATACAGTAATAGCCAGGGATTTTAACACTACATTGAAATCAATGGATAGATTTTCCAGACAAAAACTCAACAAGGAGACAACAGCCTTAAAAGACACACTAGACTGAATGCATTTAGTTTCTATTTTCAGAGTATTTCACCCCAAAGCAGCAGATTATACATACTTTTCAAGTGCACAATCAAATGTTTCCTAGGATAAACCACGTGTTAAAACACAAAACAAGTGTCAATGAATTTAAGAAGCTAAAAACCACATGAAGCATCTTCTCTGACCACAATGCTGAAACTAGAAATCAATCATAAGAAAAACAATGAAAAATATATGGAGACATGGAAACTATATGACGTTATTAAACAATGAATGTGGTAACAATGAGATCGAGGAAGAAATCAAAAGATACCTTAAATCAAATGAAAATCAGGACACAACAATTCAAAATCTGTGGGACACTGGGAAAGCCATCCTAAGAGGGAAATTCATAGCATTACAGGCCTATCTTAAAAAAACAACAACACAAGAAAAAGCTCAAATAAATTATCTACCTTTACACTCCAAGAAACTTGAACAAAAACAAAACACAAAGCCCAAAGTCAGCAGAAGAAAGGAAATAATAAATATCAGAGCAGAAAGAAATAAAACAGTCTAAAAAATGATACAAAACATCAATGAATTTGAGAGCTTGTTCTTTGAAAAGACAGAAAAGATTCACAAATTTTTAACCAGAAAAGAAGAACCTAAAGAAAAAAGAGGACCCAACCAAATAAAATCAGAATGAAGGAGGAGAAATAACAACTGACACCAAGGGAACACAAACAATTATAAGAAAATAGTATAAACAATGATATGCCAACAAACTGGACAACATTAATGAAATGGATAAATTCTTAGAAACATACACTCTTCCAAAACTAAATCAGGAAGAATAAAATCATCTGAATAGACAGATTACACAAAATGAAATTAAAGCACTAATCAAAACACTTCCAGCAAACAAAGCCCTGACCCAGATGGTATTACAGGTAAATTATATCAAACATTCCAGGAAGAATTAACACCTCTCCTTCTCAAACTATTTCACAAAATTCAAGAGAAGGGAAGGCTCTCAAACACACTTATGAAGTCAGCAATATTCTAATCACAAAACCAGATAAAGACTACAAAGAAAAAAAATTACAGGCCAATATACCTGATGAACATAGACACTAAAATCCTCAACAAAATATTAGCAAACCGAATACAGAAATGCATCAAAAAGATCATACAACATGATCAAGTGGGACTTATTCTGGAAGTGCAAAGTTGGTATAATATTCACAAAGCAATAAATGTGATTCACCACATAAAAAAATGAAGGGTAAAATCCACATGAGCATATTAATAGATGCAGTAAGAGTATTTGATAAAATCCAGCATGCATTTATGATAAAAACTCTGAGCAAAGTGTGAATAGAGGGAACATACCTAAACATGATAAAGACCATATGTGAAAATCCCACCACCAGCATCATACTCAATGAGTAAAGACTACAAACTTTGCCCTTAAGATCAGGATCAAGACAGGGGTATCTACTTTTACCTCTCTAATTCAACATAGTACTGAAAGTCCTAGCCACAGCAATCAGACAAGAAGAAAAAAATAACAGGCATCTAAATTAGAAAGGGAGAAGTAAAACTGTCTTTATATTCAGAAAACAATATACTGTACATAGAGAACCCCAAAGATTACACTAAGAAACTACTAGAACTGATAAAAGAATTAAACCAAGTAGTAGAATACAAAATTGATATCCAGGTATCAGTTGCATTTTTATATGCCAATAATGAACCAACAGAAAGGGAAATTAAGATAGCAACCTCATTCACAATTGCGTCAAAAAGAATAAAATACCTAGGAGTAAACCTAACTAAGGAAGTAAAAGACCTGTACTTGGAAAATTATAAGACACTGAAGTAAGAAATTGATGAACATAAACAATAAGTGGAAGCACATACCATATTCATGGATAGAAAGAATTAACCTCATTAAAGTGTCAATACTACCTAAAGCAATCTATAGATTCAACACAGTTCCTATCAAGATTCCAATGATATATTTCACAGAACTAGAACAAATACTTCAAAAATTTATATGGAACAACTAAAGGTCCTAAATAGCAGCAGCTATCTTGAGAAAGAAGAACAAAGCTGGAGGAATCACATTAACTAATATGAAACTATAGTTTAAGACCATAGTAATCAAAACACCCTGGTACTGGCAAAAAATAGACACATAGGCCAATGGAACAGAATAGAGCCTGGAAATAAACCCACACCTTTGTAGTCAATTAAGATTTGACAGAGGAAGCAAGCAGACACATGGGCTAAAGATAGTTTATTTAAGAAATGGTGTTAGGAATATTGGACAGATATGTGCAGAAAAATAAAACTAGACCACCTTCTTACACCATATACAAGAATAAATTAAAAAATGGGTCAAAGACTTACACAAATGTTAGACCCCAAATCATAAAAGTCCTAGAAGAAAACATAGGCAGAAAAATCTTGGACATTGCTCATAGCGATATTTTATCAGAAATATCTCCCCAAGCAAGGGAAACAAAAGAGAAATTAAACAAAAAGGCCTACATCAAACTAAAATGTCTTCGGACAGCAAAAGAAAACATCAACAAAACAAAAAGACAACCCACAGAATGGGAGAACAGACTTGCTGATAACATGTGATAAGTGGTTACTATCCAAAATTCATACAGAACTTACAAAACTCCATACCAGAAACAACCCAATTAAAGAAGAGGCAAAGAATCTGAATAGACAATTGTCCAAAGAGGACATACAGATGGCCAATAGACATATGAGAAGATGCTTAATGCTCAGTTACTGATCATCAAGGAAATACAAATTTGAACCAAAATGAGAAACCACCTCATACTTGTCAGAGTGCCTATCATTATAAATCAGCAAACAAGTGCTAGAGAGGATGTGGAGAAAGGGGAACCCTTTTGTATGGTTTTGTATGGTTTTGTATGGTTTGTATGGTTGTATGGTTGGTAGACTGGGCAGCCACTGTGGAAATCAGTTTGGAGATAACTCAAAAAATTAAAAATCCATCTGCCTTTTCATCCAACCATTCCACTTCTAGGAATAAACCTGAAAAACCTGAAACACTAGAACATAAGCACCTCTATATTCATTGCAGCATTATTTATCATCACCAAGATATGGAAGCAGCCCAAGTGTCCATCAATAGATGAGTGGATGAAACAACTACGGGACATTTACACAATGGGTAACTAGTTGGCCATAAAAAGAGGAAAATTTTACCTTTTGAGACAGCATGGATGGACCTGGAGAACATTATGCTAGGTGAAATAAGCCAGTCAGAGAAAGAAATACCATATGATTTCACTCATGTGGAATCTAATGAACAAACTGGACTAACAAGGAAAACAGAAACAGACTCATACACAGAGAGCAGGATGACAGCTAAGGGGAGGATGGGCAGATTAGGAGATGGAGAGATTGAGCTAAAAGGGAGAAGGACTCGTGGGCATGGATAACAGTGTGGTGATTGTGAAGGAGGGGGTGTAAGGGTACTAAATGGTAATGGAAAAATACAATACAATAGATAAATAAATAAAATTTATCAACATTATTACCTGAAGATTTATTTAACTTATTATATTATATAATATACTTATGTTTACTTTACACTTATTTGTATAAAGAAGAGGAACCCATTTTTACCATTTTCTCACTTCAGTTGTACCATACATTTGCCCTAGGATATATCATTTCTTTTTTGTTAAGCACTGTCTGTGATATTCAGAATGCTTATAATTCTGAGACTATCTCCCAGATTCCTATATCACGCCCTGTATAAGAGTCTGGAAAAATTCAGTTGCCTTTCTTTTATTGCAATGGCTTCCATTATACCTTAACTCTATTACCACCAGTCCTCCTCACTGTATGAAGCAAATGGCTCCTTTGTGATATACCACTTTTTTCCCCTTCCCCTATATTCCAATGTTTTACCTTCTATATCACCATTAATCCCATGATAAGCATTTTAATCACAGATACCCAAAAGACTCAACAAGTTCTTCAGAGTATGCTTCACATGGTTATCAGATATGAAGGAAAACATTTTTTTTATAACCCCCTCTCTTTGACTTTTTCTTACAGATGGGCATAAACCTACATACTACAGAACCCCTTGGAGCGATGACAGGTTACGTGCAGGTGACAGGTTTTGATCTTAAAGCCACCTGGTAAAATG